>JANAVB010002794.1:15930852-16156321 GCA_029216955.1 Iris pallida
TGGTTGCAAAAGGCTATACCAGACATATGGCATCGACTATGATGAGACTTTTGCCCAGTAGTGAAGATGAGTACCGTAAGAACGCTGGTCTCCATTGCAGCAAACTATGGGTGGAAGCTACACCAGTTAGACGTAAAGAACGCATTTCTTCATGGAGACCTACAAGAAGAAGTTTACATGGAGACTCCTCCGGGGTGCTACTCTGTGTCAGATTCAGGTGAAGGAACGTCACATGAAAAGTGTGCAAACTGAAGAAGTCGCTGTACGGGCTGAAGCAATCTCCTCGAGCCTGGTTTGACAGATTCAGAAAGGCTGTCACTGGCATGGGGTACCATCAGACAAATGCAGATCACACAGTCTTCCTCCAGCATGTAAGAGGCCACATAACTATACTTGCTGTATATGTGGATGATATAGTAATCACAGGTGATGATGCTGATGAGATCACTAAGCTGAAGACGAAACTCGCCAAAGAGTTTGAGGTGAAGGACCTGGGAGAGATGAGATACTTTTTGGGTATCGAGGTGTGTAATGGTGAACAAGGAATTGTTCTCTCACAAAGAAAATATGCACTAGATCTGCTGAAGGAGACAGGAATGCTGGGATGCCGAGCAGCAGTCACTCCAATTGACCAGAAGTGCAAGATGGGAGCAGAAGCAGGAGAGCCTGTTGATCGCGAAAGGTATCAAAGGCTAGTAGGCAGACTGATTTATCTAGGGCATACTCGCCCTGATATCTCATTTGCAGTAAGTGTTGTAAGCCGCTATATGCATGATCCAAGAACGGGTCATATGGATGCAGTATTTCAGATCCTAAGATATCTGAAAGGGACGCCGGGAAAAGGACTGTGGTTCAAGAAGAATGGATGCACAGATATTGAGGGATACTGCGATGCAGACTGGGCAAGCTGCATAGACGACAGAAGGTCTACCACAGGGTACTGTGTTTTTGTAGGAGGAAACCTGGTTTCATGGAGAAGCAAGAAACAGTCAGTGGTAGCACGGTCGACAGCTGAAGCAGAATACAGAGCAATGGCTCTAGGAGTATCAGAATTGCTATGGGTAAAGGCGCTGCTGACAGAGTTGAAGCTAGACAAGGGGACACCATTGCACCTTCGGAGCGATAGTCAAGCTGCGATAAGTATAGCGAACAATCCGGTTCGCACGACAGAACGAAGCACATCGAGATCGATCGATTCTTCATCAAGGAAAAGCTGGAACAAGGGATACTGAAGATTGACTATGTTCGCTCAGAAGAACAAGTGGCAGACTGTCTGACTAAGGGTCTTAGTTCATTGAGTCTGTCAAAGCTATGTAACAAGATGGGGATGAAATATCTATCGCCCATCTTGAGGGGGAGTGTTGAGAATCAATAAGGGACTTTTAGTCCCACATCGGAATTTGTAGTATGTAGAGGAGCTAGACTCCCTATAAGTAGTGAAGTAGTCCATCAATAAAATCATTCCAACTATTATTTTCTACAAAAACGTCAAGATGCTCCTAGTATCATTCAGGTTTCATGTTGATACATACTACTATTGTTGAACCTAAAACTAGGTCATCATCTGAAAATCATCTAATGTTACTCCATCACGACATGATTTTATTTTCAGTTTTGCCTTCCAACATCGTTAGAGATGGCTAGTGTATAGAAATTCCTTCAAGCTCACAAGATTTTGTTGCTCTCAAAGTTGGAGCAAAGCGAGGATGTGCTACTCACCCAAGAAGCATTGCTGAATGGGTTAGTCCATACTTTGATAACATCTACTTTCGTATTTAATGTGTGAGCTTTAATTTCCTCCAATATGGAAGTGGCACAACTAGCGTCCATAGCAGTGACCCAACTTTCATTATTGCCTCCATTAGCCACTCTACCCTCACACACCTGGTTGGTAGTATGTATACACTTGGGCTGTGCAGAACATGGATAGTATATATGTATACCCTCAAACACATGGATACACTGGAAAACAGGTACACGCATAGTTGGTAGCTTCTGCACACAGGTTATACCCACTTGTTTGCCTACATCTAGGATGACACCTATACTTACTAACACATTCCAACTCTCTTAACACCCAGACACTTCATCTGTAGTTCACTGCTGTAGGGAAGCAGTTTACACTAGAGTACCCACAACTCATGTGTACATGCAGGTTCAAGGAATTTGGTGACTGCAGCATACATGAAGACTGCAACAAAGTAATGTTGCTGTTGTTTCTTCCTTAAATCCCCACATACACACTCATAATTTAAATTCCTCCACTCCTCACATGGATACATGTTTCTACAATCTGACTACACTTATACACTCTGATACACTCTGTGTGTAGGAAATACACTCTGAAACACTCACCACTCTACATAACATGGAATTTGTAGAGTTGCTGCACACATTGTTGCACACCAACTATTCTGCACATATTGATCAAATGATACACAAAGTACAGATGAAAAAAAAAACACCGATAGGAACAAAGCCCGTTCCAGAATCCTGAAGAGGAGGCTTATATTTGCTAATGTACAACATCAAGGACCCATGCTAGGATTTATAGGGATAAAGAAGACTCTAACCTCAATTAGGAACTTAATTCACTGACACAAACCGTTGTTATACTCTGGCAACACACACACACACACGTAGACAAATCCACACACACTGATACACTTCCTGATACTGCTATCTCCCATCACAGACATATACACACTGCTACTACAACGAACTCTAGGCAATGCCTATATTCTGCACATAACACCTACCTGGACTGGTGCAGTTCCCACACAGAACGCTAGTTCTATTCTGCATAAACTTGCTAGCAGTTGCTGCTGCAGTTCAGGTCCTGCATATTCTGCAACATTGCATCCAACACAGGGACTAATACACCTCTGTTCAGTTGCTGCTGCAGACAATATCGTCCATGAATACTATACAAAAGAAAACCCAATCTATGAAACAAACTGAAGATATCAATGAGCTAGGCTAGACTATATAATTGGTGCCATTTCTCCCGGATAAAAGATTTAAATAATTAATTGAGTAACTAAAACGATAAAAATATAATATGTGAATCAGAACATGTAGTTTACTTTAAAGGCCTAAAGTAAAGAGAAAAGACTACATATGCACCCAAAAGACAATAAGTTTTTATTAACAAAAAAAGACCAAGTATCACCACAAAAAATAATAAAGGGAAAGGCTAGACATCTCACCTATTCAAATGATTGTCATCCATTACACGACCTATAACATATAACTTATCAAGGGACATTTCAATTTTGTCCTTCAACCAATTCATGTATCAGCAACAAATTTGATATCCTCATTGTAAAATTATATAATTTTTCAACATAAAACACTGTAAAATCATTCTTCCAGTTTTCAGTTTAAGTTTTAATCAACTTCGACATGCTGCTGGAAATTTTCCTTGTGTCATGTGATTTCATTTGTAGTATTAAATGCTTAAGTATTGAACATTCTAGCCAACTAGTTTCAAATTCATGTTACAGAGAAAAAGGCAAAGGGTCCCATTGTTCTCAAAGTTGCTCTAGAAATTTCATACAAGCATACCTTAAAATTTCCTCTTACCATCCACATATGAGGGATATTTTTTTTATGTTTTGTTATTTAAATTCAAGTTTTAGGAATTTTAAGCTAAAGACAACCTCCTTGTCCTGAAGATAAGATATTCCCATCTTTGGACAGCTCCCAACCAATTTAACACTCCTCGTAAAATACCTGAAGAACTATAGCAATTATGGAATGATGTTGATCCTGTCAAAGTATCAATATCAATTATGTTGATCCTATCATTCTTTTCGTATATATTAATACAATATGCTCGTGGGTTATTTTGTTGAGTTATCACATGTAAGTCCCTTAAACATGTACTGGATATATGTGATAATATATATGTGTGTAGATTTTTTGCATAAATAGTTCCTAAAACCTATCATTCTATTAGTATATATATTTTTTGTTTTACTTACAATTTTTTTGTTTTTGTTTGCAGGATCAAATAGACACATTGACAAAAGCCAATTTTTGGGAAACACATTCATATCATGAGATCTATTGTAGGCTATTTTTTTGGGAAGTCAATCAAATATTCATGTGTTTATGTAATATAGTTGTGTAACTTGAATACAGTACGTGATTACATTTTTTTTAGTATATGGGCTACTTGAAGTTGTTAAAATATTTCATTATGGATTATTTTATAAAGAGATGTTTAAAGACATTATATTGGATTCATGTTTTGTTCATGTAACTTGTTGCTCTTTGTTCTCAAGTTCTTTGAATAACTTTTTTTTTATTTCTAAGTTATTTCCAAAATATTTTATTAAAATTTATGTTAGAAAATACAAGTGAAAAAAATATATAAAAAATAGAAATTAGCTTTTGCGAAATCAAAATGTGCAGTCGAAAGCGTATTTATATTTGGCTACATTAGCTTTTACGACATCAAATTGTGTAGCCAGAAGTGTATTTTATTTGGCTACATTAGCTTTCGCGACATCAAATTGTGTAGTAGAAAGTATTTTCTACAATAACTAAAAAAAATTAGGCTTTTGGCAACATGTGTTATATTGCTAATGTATCATCTTTCTGCGACACACAAGACACATGTCGCCAAAGGTTTTTTAAATCTGAAATATGATATGTCGCCAAAAGTGATTACATTTTGCGACATAGGTGATTTTATGTCGCCAAAGACTTTTCCAGACAAGGCTACAAGACATGTGTGTGCATAGTCAAATATGTCACAGAAACTCTTTGGCGACATAAATCTAACTTTGCGCAACATATTGCTTATGTTGTTGAAAATGCATTTTCTTGTAGTGCTTGTATTATGCAGTCAGGGCTACTTGTTACGGGCTACAAATGAACAGTCATATGTTTTTGCACTCATAGAGATGTACAATTGTGATACTGGTACATTCTTCACGCATATTAGTGAAATGGGCTTGGCTCTTCATGAGATGCAGACGATCTCTAAACTTCCCTATGGTGATAAGCCATATGAAGAATATACTCCAACAGATGCAGAATTAGATGCTATGGGGAAGACTAACCCGGATATGTTGGATGTGTATAAAGAACTGATGTTTCATCATAACATTTGCTACAGAAGATACAAGCCAGGGAGGACTGAAGGTCCAATTCCTCATACCAAACACTGGATAGACCATCTTTTCAAAGCCCCTAACAAAGAATCTAGTTAGAATGATTATATTATTTGTCCGACAATGCATATGTAGAGATCCAAGATTTAATGAAGGATCTTAACGAAAGTAACTTGAGAGATGATGATACCAATACTTCAGCCTATCATTATTTCGACCATCTTCTTCATCCACTGTCCGATAAAGCAGTTGTAGCGGGTTATCTAATGGCTTGACTGAGTAACTGTGTCATCTTTGAAGGTGCAGGAGCCATCAAGAGATTAAGTCGAAGCTTCATTCTCCCTGCTATAAATTGGTGTTCAGTTATAAGCTGGCTTTACTTCCAACTATAGTGTGCAGCAATCACAGGAGACTACGTAATTTTGTGGATAATACATTACACAGTACGAGGGAAAAGGATTTCATCAGATCGGAACTTCCATTTCATTATTTGATGTGTTGGCTGATTTTACACTGCTGTAACCACCACTTTTCTGAAATGAGGGTAATTTTAAACTTTTGTAATTTTTATCATTTAATAATAATATTTAAATCATATTATGATTTTTGGTAAATTTTTTTTTATATTATTTAGATGGGTGAATTATGATTTTGGTTGTTGCTAGCTTAACCCTCGAAACCGCTTGACTTAGAGACTAACCATGACCAAGGAGACTCGACCATGTGACTAGATTGACTAATTATCTATTTTTAGGCTAAGGGTATTTTAGTCATTGTGTATTACTTTGAATTTTATTAATTTATTAATTAAATTGCTTGTTGTGCGGTTTGATTGGTAGCTGAATAGGTATTTTGGTAGTATAAGTGGTTTGACCTTAGTCAACATTGACCAGAAGCCTAATTATGTAATTAGAAGTATTATTGGCCTTTTAAAATTTAAATTAGAATTATTGTTTATTTTAGAATCATTTATTTCATTTTAAAGTTATTTTCTCTTAAAGCCTTTTTAGCCTTTTCGACATGGGCCTTTTAGCAACTCATGGAGTGCTTGGCCCATGTGCAACCCTAAACCTAGCAGCCCCCTCCCCTCTCATTTGTAAACTCATAGCCCCCATAGAGCAAACCGTAATTTCCCTTCTCCAAAAATCCTAGATTTCTCATTCGTAGTCCGTTTCACCTCAAACGAATTCTGTTGCGCTCGTTGGGAAGAGGACTTGCTGGAGTACTGCTAGCAAGGAGGAGGAGGCATTTGCTCAGGAGAAATTGGCCGACAAAGCGCTCGGAGAATTCCTTTTATTGAGATTCCGACTCTCAATAGGTAAATCCCGATCTACCTTTGTTTCTCCTGAATTTTTTTCATTATTGCACCCATATAAGCACCCTTGATCTGTGTATGAAGTTTCGTAGAATTTTGGTTTCGTTTGATAGCGGTATCGGACACGTATCGGTCTCACGTTGCACGTGTTCGGCAAAATGCCACTTAGAATTGAAAAGTGTTAATTTTCGATTCTGTTTACACGAAATCCTTTCTTATATGATTTGTAACAACTTTCGTGAAGACGGATTGGAAATCGACACGATTTCGGCATCCGAACGGACACGGACACGCGTGCACGAGATCCCGTGCACGGTCCCGTGCACGCCCTGCTGTCTGTGCGTCATAACTCGACGCACAGAGCTCCGTCTCGCATGAAATATTATGACCACATAGGGGCAACCTCTGCCCACATGCCCACAATTTCACGTCGTTTCGTAAAGCGAGCGCGGAGAAATCTCGCATGCACTGGTCGGTTGGACTGTGCATTCAGGCTGAAATTCGCCGCTGACACGGCCTTTGTACGCGAACACGGCGTGTCGAGGACCCGTACCAGGAGTTGGAACACGTAGCCCTATACCTAGACTACCCAGGGACACGATCCCGAGTTGTGACGTGGCCCGACGCGCGAGCCACGAGAGGTGACCCGCATGCACGAGCACGCACGCACGCGCCGCGCAGGCCGCGCGCTTTTGCGCGAGCCGCTGTGTCACATCCCTGCGACTTTGTGTCATGTCGATGTGTCCTAGACCTACCCCGTGACCCTACCTAGCCGTGTGCACGAGGACGAGGCTTCTCATTGTACGTGTGATGCACAATCGAGCAAGAACACCCTCTTGGACACGCGAAATCGGTTTTCTGATACACATTCTTTGGATACGAGACGGACACGGTTTCGACCACGGGAGTACCCGAGCACGTCCCACGTGTCGAGACCAACGTATTTGCCAAGTTTCGTGAGTTGGTTTGGAGTATTTTGCGTTTTGGGTCTTAACGTGGATTTCAGATTTTTCCTTCAAATTCAATATTTTGATCGAATTTGTGATATTTCGATTTCTTGAGTTTTAACTGATAATTCCTGGTTTATATCAGCAATATGGTATTCTGAACATGTGGGAATTGATCGTTGGTTTTTATTTCCTAATATTCTACCATTTGTGTATATATAGCTTTTTGCTTTGTGTATAATTATATATATATATTATATATATATATATATATATAATATTATATATGAATATATATTTCAACCTATAAACTATATGTATATAAATATGTGTTGATTGTTGGAGTGGGTGGGGTTCCCAACCTATGTGGAGAAGGCCCCGGAGTGCGACGAGCGCCGTTCGTGTGTCGAAGAAGCTCGGGAAGTAGGCGACGCGGAGTCGCTGCTGCTGTTGCTGCCCCAGAGGGAGGTTCTGGAACAGGGGATCCGAGTTCGGGCCGAACTCGGTCCCATGGCGAGTTCGGGCCGAACTCGGTCTGGCCACTCCAGCATTGTGGCGTGAGGTTCTGGATGCTCGACACAGAGTTCTGGCCGAACTCTGTGTCGTCGGGGGCTGAAGCGGATTTTAGGATGAGTTTTCATCATTGGATCTAATCCAACAGTCCAGGTTTGCTGCGGGATTAGGGAGTTATATTGGGATTTCCCAACCCTAATTCATTGTGCAATAGTGCAAAATATTGCAACGTAACACAACTTGGAGAGAGAAAGGAGGCAAGAGTGCCATTGCAACTTCGGAGAAGAAGACGGAGGATTGAAGGTCGCTATTCGAAGGAGATCGTGTTCGGGTAATCTCTACTCGTCGTTCTCGCTCTTCGTAGCCTTGTAATCATTGTTCTTATCTCTGAGTGTTGTGGGGATCCGATTTGGATCGGGAGGAGTTTATAGAAGGTGTAATTCTTCTATTCTATTAGTGGAGGCTTCTCAGGGTTGGACTCCGATCGTCCATTGGTTTTTTCCCGCAAGGGTTTTCCACGTCAAAAATTCTCTGTGTCTGCGTGGATTGTTTTGTGTGGTTGTTTTTGGGTTCGTGCGTTGTATTGCTCGGTCCTCTCGCAGGTACTCTCCGGTTTGGGGAAAGGTTTTCGCGCTTCTTTTCCAACAGAGTGGTATCAGAGCTTTGGGTTCAAAGGGTGTCAGGAGTTGACAGAGGAAACCAGAGAGGAGAGATGGACGCGAAGCCGGTACGCATGGTGAATCTAAATGGCACAAACTATCATTATTGGCGGAGCAAGATGAAGGATTTGCTGTTTGTCAAGAAGCTGCATCTACCCGTGTTTGCATACGAGAAGCCCAGTGATAAATTCGAGGAGGACTGGACGTTCGAGCACATACAGGTGTGTGGGTACATACGGCTGTTTGTTGATGAGAACGTATACAACCATTGCCAATATTGAGCACGCAAGACGTTGTGGGATAAGCTGAAATCCTTGTATGCGAAGAAGACCGGGGTAAACAAGTTATTCCTGATCCGGACGATGATGGGTCTGGTACAAGGGGGGCTATTTCGGATCACTTGAGTGAGTTCCAGGCATGGTTGACCAGCTGTCTTCAATGGGAGTCAAGTTCGACGACGAAGTTCAGGGACTATGGCTGCTGTGTACATTGCCAGACTCGTGGGAGACCGTACGAGTATCTATGATCGCTTCTGCTCCAGAGGGCGTGGTCAGTCTGGAGTTTGCCAAGAGCGGGGTGTTGAATGAAGAGATGCGGAGACGTTCTCAGGGCACTTCATCCATCCCACCACTCAGAGGCACTTGTTTCAGAGAGCCGCGGAAGGGGCAAAAGCAGGGGTCCAGGTGGTGGCAAAGACAAGAGCAGGGGGAAGTCCAAGGGTCGGTACGAGGACTCAGAGTGTTACCATTGTGGTAAGAAGGGCCACATCAAGCGGAACTGTTTCGCTTGGAAGAGAGAGAAGAAGGACGACAAGGGGAAGCAAGAAGAGAACACTACAGCGGCGGCCTCGGTGCATGGAGGCGATGTGATCGTCGTAGGTGATGAGGTCATTACTAACCTCGCCTGCGATGACAATTCTTGGCTGGTGGACTCAGGGGCTTCAGCACATGTATCTCACAACAGGGCACTGTTTGCCACTTACACGACAGACGACTGTGGCGTGTTGAAGATGGGCAACGGAGATGTGTCGAAGGCGGTTGCCTTGGAGATGTGCATTTGAGAACGAAGACGGGTGCGGTTCTTGTTCTCAAAGATGTTCGTCATGTCCCTGATATCTGTTTCAACCTGGTGTCGGTTGGAAGGTTAGATGACGAGGGATTCTTCAGTCTCTTCGGAACAGTCAGTGGAAGCTTTCCAGAGGTTCGTTGGTGATTGCCAGAGGAAGCAAGAAGTCCGGTCTCTACTATATGGAGGGGAGCGCACAGGGGGCACAGGAGGTGAACGCAGTCAGTGATGCATCTACCGACTTGTGGCACAGGCGGCTCGGCCATATCAGCGAGAAGGGGATGAGCTACTTGGTGAACAGGAAGGTGATTCCGGGGCTCAAGTCTACAAAGTTGGAGAAGTGCACGCACTGTTTAGCTGGGAAGCAAAATAGGGTGTCTTTCCAAAGTCACCCAAGTTCAAGGAAGCCGGCGTTGCTCGAGTTGATTCACTCGGATGTCTGCGGTCCTATGAAGGTAAAATCTCTTGGTGGTGCTTCTTATTTTGTAACTTTTATTGATGATTGTTCCAGGAAGGTTTGGGTCTACGCCTTAAAGACCAAGGATCAGGTGCTGCCTACTTTCAAGGAGTTTCAGGCCTCTGTTGAAAGGGAGACGGGCAAGAAGTTGTTGTGTGTTCGGTCCGACAATGGCGGCGAATACATCGGTCCCTTTGATACGTATTGCAGAGAGCAAGGGATACGACACCAGAAGACTCCGCCAAAGACACCTCAGCTCAATGGTGTAGCGGAGCGCATGAACAGGACACTGATGGAGAGGGTACGGTGTTTGCTGTCAGAAGCAAACTTGCCGGGCAGTTATTGGGGTGAGGCTCTTCTCACAGCTGCTTATATTATTAATTTATCTCCTAGTGCTCCTTTGTAGGGTGATGTGCCTGACAAAGTATGGTACGGCAAAGAGCCGTCATACAGTCACCTGCGGGCGTTTGGTTGTAAGGCCTTCGTGCATGTACCAAAGGACGAGAGGACCAAACTTGAGCCGAAGACGAGGCGATGCATCTTTGTCGGCTACGGTTGGGATGAGTTTGGCTATAGACTCTACGACCCAGTGGAAGGAAAGCTCTACAGAAGCAGGGACGTGGTGTTCGTCGAGGATCAGACCATGACCAACACTCAGGATTCCGAGACGCCTTCTGAGGCTGAGGAATTGCCTGAGTTAGAGTTATTTCGCTTCGAGCAGTTTCCAGAGGACATCGCAGAGGATCCAGTTATGGGAGAGCCGGTACATAGTAGCTCCCAACCTTGATCATCAGCCTGCTGATGGTGGTCAGGGTGTCCCTCAGGAGGATGAGCATGCCGGAGAGGCAGTTCCTGAAGGGGCGGAGACTGTCGGTATACAGCCAGCACCAGTAGCTCCACTGAGAAGGAGTGACAGAGATCGTCGACCATCTACGAGATACTCATCGAATGAGTATGTGCTATTGACTGACGGAGGAGAGCCTGAAAGTTTCGCAGAGGCTATGGAAGACGAACACAGACAGGAGTGGATGGAGGCTATGCAGGAGAGATGAGTTCCTTGCACACCAATTCCACTTATGATCTGGTGCGGTTGCCAAAGGGAAGAAGGCTTTGAAGAATCGATGGGTGTTCAGAGTGAAGCAGACGGAAGATGCTACTCACCCTCGATACAAAGCGAGGCTGGTAGTCAAGGGCTACGGTCAGCGGAAAGGCGTGATTATGATGAGATCTTTTTGCCTGTCGTCAAGCATTCGTCTATTCGGGTGGTGCTAGCATTAGCAGCCAGTCTCGACTTGGAGGTCGAGCAGATGGACGTGAAGACGGCATTCCTCCACTGTGATCTTGAGGAGAGTTGTACATGGAGCAGCCGGAGGGATTCTGTGAGAAGGGCAAGTCACATTTGGTCTGCCGGTTGAGGAAGAGCTTGTATGGTCTGAAGCAGGCTCCGAGGCAGTGGTACAGGAAGTTTGAGTCGTTTATGGGGGAGCATGGTTATGCACGGACGACGTCGGACCATTGTGCATTTGTAAATATTTTGCCGAGGATGATTTATCATTTTATTGCTCTATGTAGATGATATGCTATTAGTGGGCCGGAATGCCACTAGGATAGCGGAGTTGAAGCGCCAACTGGGCGCGGCCTTCTCTATGAAGGATTTGGGCGCAGCGAAGACTATTCTTGGGATGGAGATCAGCCGAGAGAGAGAGTCCAAGCTGCTACACTTGTCCCAAAAGAAGTACATTCACCGGGTACTTCAGCGTTTCGGGATGGACGGGTCGAAGAAGTGAGTTCCCCCCTCGCGGCTCACTTTAAGCTGACTGAGGAGCAGTGTCCATCTACCGAGGACGAAAAGGAAGATATGGAGCGGGTTCCATATACCTCAGCTGTGGGAAGCCTGATGTATGCTATGGTGTGTACGAGGCCAGATATTGCTCATGCAGTTGGTACGGTTAGCAGGTATCTTTCAAATCCTAGAAGGGTACATTGGAGTGCGGTCAAGTGGATTCTACGTTATCTTCAGGGCACTGCTGGTTGGAGACTTTCCTTTGGTGGTGACGAGCCAAGCTGGTTGGGTATACCGACGCTGATATGGCTGGAGATGTAGACACGAGACGATCGACTTCGGGCTACGTGATGATGTTTGCGGGAGGAGCAGTATCGTGGCAGTCGCGGTTGCAGAAGTCTGTTGTCTTGTCGACGACGGAGGCGGAATACATTGCGGCGACGGAGGCTTGCAAGGAGCTGTTGTGGATGAAGAAGCTGTTGCAGAAAATAGGACTGAAGCAAGAGCAGTATACTTTGCTTTGCGACAGTCGAGTGCTATCCACCTTGTGAAGAATCAGATGTTTCATAGCCGGTCCAAGCACATCGAGACTCGGTATCATTGGTACGGGATGTGGTTGAGAAGAAGGACGCGGAGCTTGAGAAGGTTCATACAGATGACAACGGAGCTGATATGTTCAAGAAGATTCTACCAAGGGGGAAGTTTGAGTACTGCAGGCAGATCGTCAGGATGACGACATCCTCCCCATAGTTGTGAAGGGGGAGATTTGTTGGAGTGGGTGGGGTTCCCAACCTATGTGGAGAAGGCCCCGAAGTACGACGAGTGCCGTTCGTGTGTCGAAGAAGCTCGGGAAGTAGGCGACGCGGAGTCGCTGCTGCTGTTGCTGCCCAGAGGGAGGTTCTGGAACAGGGGATCCGAGTTCGGGCCGAACTCGGTCCCGTGGCGAGTTCGGGCCGAACTCGGTCTGGCCACTCCAGCATTTTGGCGTGAGGTTCTGGATGCCCGACACAGAGTTCTGGCCGAACTCTGTGTCGTCGGGGCTGAAGCGAATTTTAGGATGAGTTTTCATCATTGGATCTAATCCAACGGTCCAGGTTTGCTGCGGGATTAGGGAGTTATATTGGGATTTCCAACCCTAATTCATTGTGCAATAGTGCAAAATATTGCAACGTAACACAACTTGGAGAGAGGAAGGAGGCAAAGTGCCATTGCAACTTCGGAAAGAAGACGGAGGATTGAAGGTCGCTATTCGAAGGAGATCGTGTTCGGGTAATCTCTACTCGTCGTTCTCGCTCTTCGTAGCCTTGTAATCATTGTTCTTATCTCTGAGTGTTGTGGGGATCCGATTTGGATCGGAAGGAGTTTGTAGAGGGTGTAATTCTTCTATTCCATTAGTGGAGGCTTCTCAGGGTTGGACTCCGATCGTCCCGTGGTTTTTTCCCCAAGGGTTTTCCACGTCAAAAATTCTCTGTGTCTGCGTGGATTATTTTGTGTGGTTGTTTTTTGGGTTCGTGCGTTGTATTGCTCGGTCCTCTCGCAGGTACTCTCCGGTTTGGGGAAAGGTTTCCGCGCTTCTTTCCCAACATTGATGAGTTTTGTAAGAGTTAACTTATTTCAGATTTCACATTCCTTTCCATCTTCAAAATCATTTTCCTTTTACCTATTGAGTTATTATGTATATTATGCATATGTCTACATATATATATAGTTTCCCTTTAAATAGATATATGTGTATATGTATTTATATATGTGATATATCCCATAGTTGAGAACTTGGTTTTAATCTCATATTTGAGTCTTTACACAGCAGTCCTTTATCGTATTTTTCCTTCAAGTCTCATATTATATAATTATATGTGTATGTATAGATATATATGTGTTTGTATATATATATATATTTTTTTTTTTTTTTTTTTGTTGTATATATATATATATATATATATATATATATATATATATATATATATATATATATATAATATATATTATATATATATATATTTGTATATTATATATATGTATATAGAAAAAAAAAAAAAAAAAAAAAAAAAATATATATATATATATGTGTATGTATAGAATATATGTGTATGTATAGATATATGTGTTATATATAATATATATATAATATATATATAATATATATTATTATAATATATATATAATAATTATATATATATATATATGCCTTAATGAATGTGAATATACATATATGTATGTGGATTGATTATGAATGTAACAATAGGGTATTGGGACAGATTAGGATCAACCCAATGAGCTTAGTTTAGTCGAGTTGACCGACAAGTTGACCAAGTTGACAAAAGTCAACTTTGGGTCAAACTTGATCCAAATCGACTCAAACGAACTTCGAATGACTTGAAAACTTGTGTGTGACCTAAAAATTAGTAAACGAACTAGTTGACTTAGGGTTGACCAGGTTTGACTAGAGTTGACCAGGTTTGACCAGAGTTGACCAGGGTTGACTTTGACCTAGAAGGACTTAGAAGCATGAATTGCATTGTAGCCCTTTCTTATGTTATGTTAGACCATGTTGTGACTTGAGGTTACTTTAAATAGGTTTATCTCACTCCAGTTAAGTTACACATCCTCATCAGCAGCTCGGATTGTCAGGCGAGTATTTCTCTGACCATTTCATTCTTGCTTGGACGTATTTACTTGTTATAGACTAGTTTACTTGTTGCTGACATGATATATCACGGATTAGTACTATATGGATCTCTTCATGCGATGTTATCCCCTCGGATACATCGGGTATATTGTGCTCATGTACTTTATCATGTGCATCGTCTACTCATTGTATTCGTATTTATTCATGTATACTCATGTGACATTCATGTATACTCATGATCATGTGAGCCTTCATGTATAACTCAGTATGCATGTGGACTAGCTATCCATGTGACGCACTACCTTCATGTGCAATAACATAACCTGGACAGATCCTTGTGTACTGATTGGGGCAGGGGGAGTATTTATTTGGTTATGTGATCTACACCATTTTATGTATAACTCCAAACTAGATTTAAGTCATTTATAACCTAAGCCTGTTTACATAACCAAACATGTGCTCTAAATCACGTAGTTAGTTCAGTTTTCTTATCTATATCATGTATATCTATTTCTACTATATCATGTTCTTCTTTTTACACTCTCTCTACTATTTTTTACAGCAGTTTATGTATATTATTCTATAGCTTGTTTCATATATCCTTCCATGTTATGATCTGTGTGAGAGATATGTATTCGTTTCTGTCCTAACTGGACCCGTTGAAAATATTACAGATGATGAGGATTGCTGCGACACTTACTATGGAGTAGGCCTAGTGTCACGACCCGCTCCCGAATAATCGGATACGAGTCGGACACGCCCAGCCTTCGTCGTTGGACACGACGAAGTAAGCTGTACAATACTAAGGAAAACTCAAAAGTCACAATGTAATATAAACCAAAACACAGCTTTTATAACGTTCCCAGAAATCACCAATATCCATCAAGAGTTTTAAAATACAAACTCAGCCGGAGACAAATCCGGTCCAATAAAAAATACAATAATGAATCTCTAAGATACAATCTCCAAAAAAAAATGAAATAAAAAGCTGCAATATCCAAGCAATCACCAGCTCCATGTAATCTCCCACTCACCTGCAACGATCCTATCAGGAAAAGAGCAAAGTACAACCCTGACCAGACAATATACAATAAAATCTGTGATCCAGAGTACAAGATGAAACTAGAATACCAGAATGCTAGAACATGAAATGAAACTGAAACTGTGGTACCAGAAATGAAATGTAAAAACTACAGGCAATGGATGACAATCAAGATGCTAGACAATGAACACGGCTATCAATGTACAAGGCAATCAATCACGACAATCAATATGCAATTGTGACCATTTTGAAATATTAAAACTAATGTGTGACCGGCTTAGGAGCAATCAATCAATCAATCAATGAGTCAATTCTACATGGTACGGCTTCATCGTACGTGACGTGTACGATTAGGCTATCTTCAATACCTATGTTGGGTGTGGTCACACAAAAGCTAATATTTCCCCCAATCCCGCAATAAACAATGACGCACAAGCAATGAAACAATGACACAAGACAATCGTGTTTAATTCGTGTCCGATATGAGAACATGGCACATGAAGGTAAGACAGAAAACAAGGTACAAGTCAAGTCAGTGTACTTGCCTCGGTTTTGTTGCACGAGAGTAGTACTGCATGGTTGCAATGATTCACCTGTTATATTTGTACAAGTTATTTAGGGTTTTAAATAATGACAAGTTAACTAACTAACTTAGATAATTTGACTTATTCTAGATAAGAACAAGTTAACAATATTTAGAAAGTATTATAGTTTTTTAATTCCCATAAACACTAATGAAATATATATTATAAGATATTTTAATAAACAAGGTAGCAATTAATCATTTTTGGAAACATATATAATAATAAAAATGATAGCGAAATGGAGCTTAACAATTTCTTGTAAAAATTATGCTAACAATATTTTAACCAAAATATCTATAAAAGAATTTTATAACAATATATATATTTTTGCAAAACATTAATATAATAAATTTAACTAAAATTATTTAGAATAACCCTTTTTAAAATAATTGCTATCTAAGTATAAACATGTTCAGCCCTAACAATATAACCCAGCTCACGGAACAAAATAAAATCAAATGCTGCAAATAACCTAATATTCAACCCACCACTGTGGCCCAAGACTCGGCCCAGAAACCCGGCCCAACCCTTAACTTATACTCTCTGATTAACTAAAGAATTTAACTTAATTCTTACCATTAAATTTACAGCCCAGACCTTGTGGCCCGAGACTCAGCCCTACTACTCAGTTCAACCAATTTATTAAACTTAATACTGCTCAAAATATACCCAGCCCGACCTACGGCCCACTGGACCAGGCCCTTAAACCCGGCCCACAACTTAACATAATATCCCCTTTCCATTCTCTCTCCTCTTCATTCTAAAGATTCTTCCAGAACCACGAGAGTCGAGAGAAGGAGCTGACGTCTCGTCGTCTTCTCCGACGAGACTCCATCTGCTCCGGTGTGAGAACTCGCCTTCTCCGGCTTCATCTTCCTCAGCTCTTCTTCGTCTCCTTCAACCAAGAGTAAACCCTAACTCTAATATTTTCTTCTCCATGGCCGCAGCCCTAGCTTCTAGGTCGAAACCCTAACCTTCAGCTTCTTCTTCCTCTCTTCTATCTCTTCAACCCGTCCCGAAACCCTAGTTTCGAAACCCTAACTCAAAGCTCTCCACATGGCCGCAGCCCCCATCCCGAGCATCCTCCCTCCTGACCAAACCCAAGCTCTAGGATCCTAGCAATCAAGAAAAGGGGGAGTAGATCGATGAAAAGATGCTCACCAGCCTGAAGAGGAAGTCGATCCATGCGGCGAAGTTCTCCGGTGGCGGACGGCTCCGAAGGAACTGTTCTGGAATCGAGGCGGCGGTTCACTGCTCGCGAGATCGGCGTCGTCTCTGGAACCGAAGGGTCGGCGGGCTCTGCAGTCGAGATGAGCTCGACAGTCGGGCAAGCTCTGGCGGTGCACGAGGATCGAGGTGGCAGCACGGTCTCCGAGGCCTGCTCCGCACTGATGGCATGGCGAGGATCGAGGCGGCGACTATGGCGGTGGCTCGAACTTCAAAGTGGCTCACTGCTCGAGGAGTAGCACGAAAACCGAGATAGGCGCTGTAGTCGAGGCGGCGGTGGCGCTCGTCCCGAAGTGGCAGCACAGATGGCGGTGCTCTCCGGCGAGATGCGGTGGCGTACTCCAGCGGCTCGGCCTCCTCCAGAGAAGGAGAGAGAAAAATTGTAGAGAGAGATGAGAGAGGGTGACGTGTCAGGGAGAGAATTGAGTGGTGTACTGTGGTGTCAGAATCATTGGACTGTGTGCCATTATTTTAGTATTATTTATAGTGTAATAATTAGTGGCAGTGTAGGTAAATAACTGTAGATCTAGGGGTAATTAGATGGCAGTGTGGTAATTAAAAACAGATCTGGGGGCATAGGAAAATGGTTGTAACAGAATTTCAAATTTCAAATTAAAACAGGGTTTCAAAATAGTTCCCAAAATCAATATTCCCTCCAAAATTCAAAACAGCTTTCAAAATTAAAATAATTTTTCTCAAACAGATTTCGAAATTGAAACATATTTTCAAATACAAAAATCCAAAACATTTCCCTCCACAGTTTTTCCAAAGAACAGATTTTCAATTATCAACAGTTAAACAGTTTTCAAAATAAATTCCTAATTACAAAATTTCTAACTGTTAATAAAACGTTACCGATTTCTTCAATAATATTAAAAATCCAAAAATAATAATAAATCAATTTCATAATTAGCAGTTGCTAATTAATTAATTACTAAAATTAATTGCATGCTTCTCCAATAAAATAAACATATTAAATAAATTCGAAATAATAATTAATTCTTTAACACCCGAACAATATTTTAAATTCAAGAAAAATTAGAAAAAATCTCAAATTTACCAAACATGATTTTGGGAGTTACACCTAGTTGACACAGGTGACCTGGACCCTCAGCAGGATCCAGTAGTCGCTGAGGACTTGCCATGAGTTAGATTAAAACTGATATTATTACCTAGTTATGAGACATTGTGATTGTATTGAGATTTTATTATGGTGTGTTTACACAGGATTATTATTTATATTGTGACTCTCTGTTGAGATATCTTCTTCTATTCCATCTTAGTTATTGTGATTGAGTTGTACCATATATATAATATATTCTCCAATTGGAGCATATTCTAGATGTGTTATATGTGGACCTAGGACAACGTTCAATCGTCGACACTGCGACGTAGGCTGGACGTACCCACGTCTCGTGCCTTTCATCGGGTGCGGGTCGTGACACGTTTTAGTGGTGGCCCATGTAGGTCCAATCACAACTAGTGTAATTTCATAGTAGTACTCAAACTAGAGAATCACTACAGCCTGCAGTAGGATATATGAGATAAGTTAAGGTACTCAATCACATTAGGAAAACTCTTATCTAATTCTTGCTGTTAATGTCTTCTTTGAAAATAATTGTCCTCCTTTGATTTTTTTGCTTCATTTGGTAATTGCTCTTGTTTTGATCTGTCTTCAGGATGGTTATGGAGACACGATCTCATCGCTCCGGTCCATGCAGGTCTAATTTGCATTAGTGCGATGTCGTGGTAGTACAGCGACTTAGTCGTACTACTACGAGCATGCTATAGAGTATAGGAAGCAAAGTGTTAGAATGAGAGGATACTCAATCACTGTTAGGATTTTTTGAGAGATTCCTGGGAGACCCTAGAATCTTATTTTAACTTCGATTTGAAATCTTTTCCCTTATTGATTCACCCATTACTCCTTGTTATTGAATTTGATTTGATGGATTCATTGTTGAATTTGAATCTTGATGATTTGTTGTTAACTTTGAGTTTGTATTTAAATATATATATTTATGTTTATTTTATTTTGGAATTTAGGGTATAACCTGATAACATACTTGATAAGGACAGTGAGAAAGGTAAATGTCTACTTTAATTGTGGAGTTAGGATTTATCGCAGTCATATGGCTAGCATGACAAGGACGTAGAGCCTGATTTAGATATATTATCCTAGTTATAGAATTTAGATTTTCTTGCAGCCATACGGTTGGCGAGGTAAGAATTCTAAATAACATGATTATAGGGTGTACCTTAGTCCGGACTCTATCGTTATTGCAGCTATGCTTATGGCGTGGAAAATTCTAGCAACATGATCTCAGAAGACGTGTATGGTTATCAGATTATATCTCAAAATTCGTTCATTCCTTTGAACAGATGAGCAAGAACAAGTTTTATCATTATTTATTCTTGCCATTATCTTGTATTCCTTTTTTCTTTATCTTAGTTAACTCTGTCCCAATTACATCAATCACCTATCTCGTATCAGATTCAGTCATCTATACTTTGAAGCCTTTGAATCTCCATACCTTTTTACCTTAGAAGGGTCGAGGAAGTGACGTAAATCACTAGCTTGGAAATGACGTAATTTGTTATCTCATGATAATCTAGGTAGGAATATAAAATGTTAGTCTTTGATATAGAATTTGAGATAGAGATGTGGTAAAAAGTGAGAATAAAATCAAGAGATTATATTATCAATCTAGGAACGGATCACACACAAAGAAATATTTGGATGTAGATAATAGATGCATTTCTTAGCTGACGTGGATATTCGAGGTCGACATGGTTGAGGACTTGGATAAATTTTGGTCATTGATTCTTGAGACGTTTACTTTAAGGCTATGATGTTAAATTTAGGGACTTAGTAGGGAGAAGAGATTTTAACTGTATTCGATGGCAATACGAAATTGAATAAGATATTGCAAGAAACGGCTAAGAACAGAAAGAACACAAGGATTTTTTTTTGAGTTAAAGAAAATATAGAGATTTTTTTGGAGAAAATTTTAAGTTTTAAGGAGAATAATATTTGAGGGTGTACGTTGAATAAAATATGAAGGTTGATTTTAATGAAGTAAGTTTTGTAAGGCCTAGTAGTTTCAGATCGAATAACACGAGGAGAGTAATTTGAACAAGTTCAAGGATTTCATAAAACTTAATTTAGGGTTTCGGATCTAATTTAAGACAGGGTGGAAGAATTTGGATTTACAAGATGATTTAGTGGTTGGTATTGAGTGATAAAAATAAAAGGGTATGCTTCATGAGTGATGTTTTGGAATTTAGGAATTGAGCCTATGAGATCATGACAAGGTCCAATCTTCATAACAAAAGGGTATAAATCTTGGTGGTTAGTCATATAAAGGTTGATTTTCATATTTGGAACTTATGAGATAAGGATATGATTGAGAAATGATGATTAGATAAGCTTGATAGTATCTGAGAGAGATGATTAACTTGACTTTCCTATGAAACCTTGTCTTCTATTTTCCCCTATCAAAAGGAGAAAATTGACTTATTCCATATCCTTGAATTATCTTTTAAAATTTTCAATATCATTGAACCCTAACTCCCTTGATCACGACCAATTGACTTTGGTCACATTTCCTTATCACATTAATATCCTGGGTCGTACTCAATTGAATTAAATTTAATTGTGACCTAGATCTCCATCCTTGGATGCTCGTGCTCAGACTTCGATGACCTTGTTTCCCATCTTGCCCAATTCTTGATTTACCCAGAGATTGATCAACTTAGATCGTGCCGAGATTAAATTTTTTATATATATATATCGTATTGGATTTTAATGCTATTGACTCGGCTTTAAACTTTCGATTTTGATCATCTTTAAAATAGTGACCCTATATAGTTAATTCCAGTTGTTTTATAAATCGCCGGCTTTCATATAGGATGATAGACTGCCTTACAAACCGATGATTTATTATTTCTTTATCTTTTCCAGTATGGCACCCATGACCAGAGTCTGTTCCAGTACACAGCTGCAGTTTCGGATGAGACCGAGATTGTACTTCCCCTTCTATTGCTCAGGAGGTGTTAGCAGCCTCATCGGAGAGTTTTCCTCCATCTCATATCCTTCAGAAGAGGGCTGCAGTTCAGTTGGAGACTGAGGGCCTTCCTTTGCCTCCTGGAGTGGTACCCCATGCCATTCTGATAGGGCTCAGATTTACAGACTTCTTCAGGATGTGTGGGAGGTACAGAGACTTCAGGATGAGCTTATGAGAGAGAAGAGTCTCAGTATCCAACTGTTGTGGGATTACATGCATTCGAGGGGAGAGCCTAGTCCCAAGAGGGCGAGGAGCAGTATATACCCAGAGCCTCAGGAGTACCAGGCTTCCAGCCTAGACCAGCCTATCCAGTTCAGATTCCTGTCCAGTAGAGGCCATTTGAGCGAGTGCCTACTTGTGTCTTATGTAAGAAGCCTGGGCACGTATGGAAGGACTGTAGGAAGAGACTAGGATTGTGCCTATTTTGTGGGTCAGCTGCACACAAGATACGAGACTGTCCTACTACACCTGCCCTAGTCGAGGCCTACTCCAGGAGAGGGTTAGCTACCAGACCTAGTAGAGGTGAGTTCTTGACCTATACCTTATCCTATCTTGATGATTACTGTACCCTACCATATCATTGGATGTTTGATACCTTAGGACTACTTTTGATCTAGTATGACTATAATGGCTATATGATGAGATCCCAGATGATATTACCTGCCATAACCCTGTATGATATCTTTCCAACTGCATGATTTAGATAAGTTTTCTTAAGACCATGATTGTTGGGGATTTGACCTAGAAGGAGTAGGATCATCTTAATTTCGAGGACGAAATTATTTTAAGGAGGATAGACTTGTAACCACCACTTTTCTGAAATGAGGGTAATTTTAAACTTTTATAATTTTTATCATTTAATAATAATATTTAAATCATATTATGATTTTTGGTATTTCTTTCTTTATTTTATATTATTTAGATGGGTGAATTATGATTTTGGTTGTTGCTAGCTTAACCCTAAAGACCGCTTGACTTAGAGACTAACCATGACCAAGAGACTCGACCATGTGACTAGATTTACTAATTACCTATTTTTAGGCTAAGGGTATTTAGTCATTGTGCATTACTTTGAATTATTAATTTATTAATTAAATTGCTTGTTGTGCGGTTTGATTGGTAGCTGAATAGGTGTTTTGGTAGTATAAGTGGTTTGACCTTAGTCAACCTTGACCAGAAGCCTAATTATGTAATTAGAAGTATTATTGGCCTTTTAAAATTTAAATTAGAATATTGTTTATTTTAGAATCATTTATTTCATTTTAAAGTTATTTTCTCTAAAAGCCTTTTTAGCCTTTTTGACATGGGCCTTTTAGAACTCATGGAGTGGCCTATGTGCAAATCCTAAACCTAGCAGCCCCCTCCCCTCTCATTTGTAAACTCATAGGCCCCATAGAGCAAACCCTAATTTCCCTTCTCCAAAATCCTAGATTTCTCATCCGGAGTCCGTTTCATCTCAAACGAATTCCGTTGCACTAGTTGGGAAGATGAGGACTTGCTGGAGTATACTAGCAAGGAGGAGGAGGCTTTGCTCGGGGAGAAATCGGTCGACAAAGTGCTCGAGAAATTCCTTTTTATTGAAATTCTGACTCTCAATAGGTAAATCCCGATCTACCTTTGTTTTTCTGAATTTTCTTCATTATTGCATCCACATAGGCACCCTTGATCTGTGTATGAAGTTTCGTAGGATTTTGGTTTCGTTTGATAGCGGTATCGGACACGTATCGGTCTCACGTTGCACGTATTCGGCAAAATGCCACTTAGAATTAAAAGTGTTAATTTTGATTCTGTTTTCACGAAATCCTTCCTTATATTATTGTAACAACTTTCGTGAAGACGGATTGGAAATCGACACAATTTCGGCATCAGAACGGACACGGACACAAATGCACGCCCTTGGTCTGTGCGTCATAACTCGAACGCACAGAGCTCCATCTCGCGTGAAATTTTACGAGCACTTAGGGCCAACCTCTTCCCACATGTCCATAAAAGTTTACTTCGTTTCGTGAAGCGAGCGCGGAGAAATCTCGCGTGCACTGGTCGGCTGAACTCTGCATTCAGGCTGAAATTCGTCGCTGACGCGGCCTTCGTACGTGAACACGGTGCGTCGAGGACCCGTACCAGGATTTGGAACAGTGGCCCTATACCTAGACTACCAGGGACTCGATCTTGAGTCGTGACGTGGCCCGACGTGCGAGCCACGAGCGACGGACCCGCATGCACGAGCACGCACGCACGCACACGTGCGCAGGCCGTGCGCTATTGCGCGAGCCGATGTATCGCATCGCTGTGACTTCGTGTCATGTCGATGTGTCCTAGACCTACCCCGTGACCCTACCTAGCCGTGTGCACGAGCACAAGGCATCTCGTTGTGCGTGTGACACGCAATCGAGCGAGAACACCCTCTTCGACACGCAAAAATCGATTTTCTGGTACGCATTCTCTGGACACGACACGGACACGGTTTCGACCATAGTAGTACCCGAGCACGTCCTACGTGTCGAGACCAACGTATTTGCCAAGTTTCGTGAGTTGGTTTGGAATATTTACGTTTTGGGTCTTAACGTGGATTTCGGGTTTTTCCTTCAAATTCAATATTTGATCGAATTTGGAATTTTGATTTCTTGAGTTTTAACTGATATTTCTTGAGTTTATATCGGCAATATGGTATTCGGACATGGGGAATTGATCGTTGGTTTTTATTTCCTAATATTCTACCATTTGTGTATATATATAGCTTTTTGCTTTTTGCTTTATGTATAATGTATTATATATGATATATATATATATATATAGATATATATATATATATATCTATATAGATATATATATATATATATATATATATATATATATATGAATATATATTTATTTCAACCTATAAACATATGTATATAAATATGTGTTGATGAGTTTGTAAGAGTTAAACTTATTCTCAGATTTCACATTCCTTCCCTCTTCAAAATCATTTTTCCTTTTACCTATTGAGTATTATGATATATGCATATGTCACACATACATATAGTTTCCCTTAAATAGATATATGTGTATATGTATTTATATATGTGATATATCCCATAGTTGAGAACTTGGTTTTAATCTCAGATTTGAGTCTTTACACAACAGTCCTTTATCGTTTCCTTCAAGTCCCATATTATATAATTATATGTGTATGTATAGATATATATGTGTTTGTATATATTTATATATATATATATATATATATATCTATAAATATATATAAATATATATATAATTTTAATCTCAGATTTGAGTCTTTACACAGCAGTCCTTTATCATTTTCTCAATCCCATATATATAATATATTATTATAGATATATATGTGTTTGTATATATATATATATATGAATGTGAATATATATATGTATGTGGATTGATTATGAATGTAACCATAGGGTATTGGGACAAATTAGGATCAACCCAAGAGCTTAGTTTAGTAGAGTTGACCGACAAGTTGACCAGTTGACAAAAGTCAACTATGGGTCAAACTTGATCCAAATCGACTCAAACGAACTCCGAATGACTTGAAAACTTGTGTGTGACCTAAAAATTAGTAAATGGACTAGTTGACTTAGGGTTGACCAGGTTTGACCAGAGTTGACCAGGTTTGACAGGGTTTGACCAGGTGACTTTGACCTAGAAGGACTTAGAAACATATAGAATTGCATTGTAGCCCTTTCTTATGTTATGTTAGACCATGTTGTGACTTGTGGTTACTTTAAATAGGTTTACCTCACTCCAGTTTAGTTATACATCCTCATCAGCAGCTCGGATTGTCAGGCGAGTACATTCTCTGACCGTTTCATTCTTGTTTGGACGTATTTACTTGTCATAGACTAGTTTACTTGTTGCTGACACGATATATCACGGATTAGTACTATATGGATATCTTCATGCGATGTTATCCCCTCTACATCGGGTATATTGTGCTCATGTACTTTCATGTGCATCGTCTACTCATTGTATTCGTATTTTTCATGTATACTCATGTGACATTCATGTACACTCATGATCATGTGAGCCTTCATGTATAACTCAGTGTGCATTTGGACTAGCTATCCAGGTGACGCACTACCTTCATGTGCAATAACATAACCTGGACAGATTCTTGTGTACTGATTGGGACAGAAGAGTATTTATTTGGTTATGTGATCTACACCATTTCATGTATACTCCAAACTAGATTTAAGTCATGTATAACCTAAGCCTGTTTACATAACCAACATGTGCTCTAAATTACGTAGTTAGTTCAGTTTTCTTATCTATATCATGTTATCTATTTTTACTATATAATGTTCTTCTTTTTACGTCTCTACTATTTCTTTATAGCAGTTCATGTATATTATCTATAGCTTGTTTCATATTTCCTTCCATGTTATGATCTGTGTGAGAGATATGTATTCCTTCCTGTCCTGACTGGACCCATTGAAAATTAAATGATGATGATTGCTGCGACACTTACTATGGAGCAGGCCTAGTTGACACAGGTGACCTGGATCCTCAGCAGGATCCAGTAGTCGCTGAGGACTTGCCATGAGTTGATTAGACTGATATTATTACCTAGTTATGAGACATGTAATTGTATTGAATTTTATTATGGTGTGGTTTACACCAGATTATTATTTATATTGTGACTCTCTATTGAGATTATATATTCTTCTATTCCATCTTAGTTATTGTGATTGAGTTGTACCATATATATATATATTATTCTCTAATTGGAGCATATTCTAGATTGTGTTAGATGTTGGACCTAGGACAACGTTTCTACCCGCCGACTACGGCGTAGGCTGGACTACCCACGTCTCGTGCCCTTTTACCGGGTGCGGGTCGTGACAACTTCTAAAACTGATGTAGCCAGGGCTAGAATCAGAGACCTTGCCTGAGGATAGCACTCTTAAATGGATAAGAGTAAAACTTGGAATTTTAATAGAATCGTGTCTTGTAAAGATGCTTGGATACTCGCAGGCTTATGGTTTCTTCAAAATATTTCCAAAATTCGCCGTAGTGAAGAAGGCACTACTCTGACAGATACAGGCATAAACAATGCCTCAACTTTTTCGGAAGGGCATTCTGTCGGCTTCTGTCTATTCGTCCTTCACATCTGATGTTGCGAAGACAGAAGGATATTCATGATCTGGAACCTTATTTACCTAGCTGCTTCGCTCGCCAATTTGGTTATAGCCAGTGGTTTCTAGAAATGCTAGCTCTTTTCTCCAGTACGAGGAAAGTTTACTTGATGGGATTAGTGCTTGTAAGCCCCTATTTTTCAAAAATTATAAAATTAGTGTTAATTAATTTTTAATGTTAATTTTAGCCTTAAATAATTATTAGGATTTTAGGAATTTTTCTATAATTTTTTAAAATGAGTTTTATATATTAAAATATTAATTTATAATTTTCTATTTAATTAACTTTTGTAATTAATTAGATTGTTTAATAGCATTTTGTAATTTTTAGAATTGATTTAATATGGTCTTGGAATTTCTTAAATGTTTTAAACTACTGAATGCAAATAATTATTTGTATTTACTCACTGTTGGGGCCTTTGTGCAATAACCTAAATCTAGAGGACCTAAGTGCAAACTTCCTAAACCCCCCCGACCACTCTCTCTCTCTTCCCTCACCTACTCTCGTGCCCCCCCCCCCCCACCGACGACTGCCACGCCGACGGGCAGCCCCCGCCATTCCCGGCTGCCCCGACCGACCTAGCACCGCCCACAACCCCTATTTAATCCCCTCTCTCCCCCAGGCCTAAAACCCTAACCCTAAATCCTCTCCGCCACCCCCCACGACCACCTTTCCTCCCCTTTTTCCCAAAACCCTAGCCGTAACTCCGGCGAGCCCCCGTTCAGCCCCGACCCAACGACACCGTCACCGCCGTCCACTACCACCACCCGACGCGCCGCACTGAGCCGCGCCCAGCGCCACCGGAGCGCCACCGCCCACCCACTCCGTCCGCCAGCACGCTCGAACCCCCCTTCGACGACCGGACACGTGAGTAACGGGGTCTTCTCGTGTCGTCCGTGTCCTGAATCCACGTATGTGTTTCGCCAGGACACGGGGACACTAGTCCAGTGTATGGACACATGTTTTAGCGTTCGTACGTGTCGTGCATAACACGGACACGTAGAATCCTGTGTCCCTAACTGTCCGGACACAGGATCGATTACATTATTTTTTATATAATATTTAACCTAAACTAAATAGAACTAACCTAACTATAATCCTAACAGTCGGGCCAAGTTGACCCACTGGCCAGCGGCTGCAGTGTTGAACCCACCCCCCCTGCACGCTCGGGTTCGAGCCCCCCCTTCTTAGTTCTGTTTTTTTTCTCTCTTTTTCTTTTTTTTTCTTTTCTTTTTCTGTTTTGTTTATATATATATTATATGTATTATGTAATATATTATTATTATATATATATGTATGTATACTGTATTTAATAATTTTATATTTAGTAAACTTTTATATGTATATATATTGTATATGTATATATATATATTCTCATTTAATATACATTATTATATAATTATTATATATACACTTTATTATTAAGTGTTTTCTTATATATGTATATTTGTAATATATATATATATACTTTATAAATTAAGTATTTTCCTTATATAATGTACTCTTAAAACATATGTATGTATATTTTCACTATGCATAATTTATCCATATTAAAATAATATATTTTTTCACTTTTACCAAATTATTTTAGTGTATTTAAATTACTGCAACCATTTGGTGACCAAGCCTACCATGGGTTTTTGGGTCCAAATGTGTTTTCACACATTCAAGACCTGTACAAGTCATATTGGACTTGATTCATGGCCTTGGGTCCTGTATTTGAACTTTGGTTCAAATTATATATACATGGACAAAATACGCAGATAATTAATTTTTAATTTCAATTGTGTGCAATGCTGTTTTTGGATTTCTAAAAATACTTACAGTACTGTTAAATTTGGAAAAATAGTATTTAGATACTATGTTAAGTTAACTAATTTAGTATAATTTTTATAATATTTAATTTACTGTTTTGCCACTAGTTTGGCATATGAAACAAAAACTATTTTCTGTATACTTAGGAAAACTGATTTTATAAAATACTTGTACTGGTTAATAAATTCCAGAAAAATTATAATAAATTTTATGATTAACAAGGATCACTTTGGTACTTTACTTTAAGTAAAACTAGGCTTTTTGTCTACTCTAAAATTGTTAGAACACAATGGTCTTTTGATTTATTTATGATTAATTACGACTTGTAGCTTTTTGTGTTATTTGAGTTTTAGCCGTATTAAACCTCACCACCCCTCACTAGTGTAAAGACCCTAGAAAGATAGTTAAAGTAGTGTGTCACCCCACATTGGTCTCCTATGCTAAAGTCATCATTTGGCTAGGTGCCCAGTCACAAGTCGTGTCGCACCAATTAGTGTCCTAGTGTTTTAGCTTAGTGTAAAAGCTAAGTTTATGTATTTATTTCTACAGTGACGAGTTACCGGACATCCATAGCACTTTATTGCAGCTTATTTTGCTTTGCTTTGCTAGAGCAAGTACTTTCTACGAACTTTACATACTGCTATAAACCATAAAACTGTGATTTACCAACCATGTTAAATGCTGATCCTTGGGGTAGCAAGTTAGAACTTTACATGTTGTATTACTTTCAGTCTCTACCATGTTTATACCGTATCTCATATCTCTCACATGCTTAAATAACGGGTTAAGGGAAAACTGCTAGAAGTGTACGTGATCATGACCCCCTTCTCCGTATGTATTTACCGAGCACCGTTACATTCTATATGTATCTGTGTTGTATGTCTGGTCCCGCGTTTGTGTATGGATATACACCGATGCCGTTATGTGTACGTATGTACACATCAAAAATTGATATGTACCGCTGTACATCCTGATTACCTATTGACTGATCACTCACCTACTACAGTTTTAAACTTTAAAATGTATATCTATTGCCATGATAAAATGTACCTAAAACTGAACCAACATGATATGTCATTTCCTTTTCATCACAAGATCAGTATTATATGTTTGTTAGATTTAGTACTTGCTCCTATCCTGACAGGATAACGTTGTAGGTGTCCTTACTGAGGAGGAGTTACTCTGCGATACATATTATGAGGATACTGCCGAGGACCCGCTTTGCCATACGAGGATGTTCCTGCGGGAAGACTCGTCTAGTTTGCTTAGCTGTTTGGGATATCTAGTGTAGTCATGTATTAGGCTACATATTTTGTAACTGGACATGTATCCGTTTTACATTTCAGATCACTTGTACTTGGGACTTATTTCTATATATATGAGACGACTTTTGTGTTTGTAGCATTTATGACTTTTATTCACTTATAGAACTGTTAGCACATTTAGTCTTATCCTGTTGTCTTTAGAACAGCTTACTACATTTTATCTCAACGTAGGCTGGGCATGACTCGGCCTGGCCCAACAATTTGGGTAGCGGGTCGTGACATATTTTTAGTGGTGGCCCATGCAGGTCCTGACTAAACTGTTTGGTTACGTTTTGTACCAAGCATGCCTGCTAATTAGGAACTTAAGGTAATTAGACAACATTAGGAATAACGCTTAGAACACCTAGAGGAATGCTAGGATTGCAACATAGGAAATACGTCACATGTTTGCTATTATAATTAGATTTCCTTGCATATGATTGCTTACCTTAAATAAATCCTTATAAGTACTTTTTATTTGTAATTTAGATGGTGCTTACTCGTTCATCCCAGCATGTTACGCCCAGAATGGGGCCCTCCTTATTCAGTCAGCTGACCAGTTGACTGATACACCTTCACCTACCACATTCCCCTACTCCACAAATCCACAACCCAGATACCACAACCACCTTCCATCACGGCCCAGCAAGACCCGATACTTCCACCACCCCCTATCACTACCCACCCAGGCTTCACACTCGACGGGAACCAGCTGCTCACTCTGATTCAGGGGTTCCTAACAACCCATCAGAAGCAGAATAACCTACTCCCCAGAGCATGGAGCGTTCTGAGGGACGTCCCGTGGTCCCACCACATGTAGAGCCACGACAGAGAGCGGGGACGATCAAGGACTTCATGGGTCTGAATCCCAAGGAGTTCTTAGGGACAGAGGGCATAGTAGTAGCAGATGACTGGCTAGATTCAGTAGAGAGGAAGCTTCTGGGAGTTAGGATGCCGGATGACCTCCAGGTCGAGGCAGCGGATTTCTGCTGATAGACTTAGCAGGAGTCTGGTTCCGGAATGAGCCGTTATTTGCGAGAGGGAGAGCCACATGGGATCAGTTCAAGACCCAGTTCAAGAAGAAATTCTTCTCGACCACTGCTAGAGTAGCCATGGGGCTACGATTCCAGAACATCCAGCAGGGGAACCGTTCTGTTGAGGAGTATGCGGCAGAGTTTAGTCGCCTGAGCCGTTTCGCTCCTAGTCTGGTTGCTGATCCAGAGGAGATGACCCTAGGTTTTGCCATGGTCTAGTTCCAGACATTGGCATTCTTATAGTGGCGAACGGTACGACTGACTACTACAGAGCCTAGAGTTGGCCCGGAGCATCGAGGAGCGTCTTCTGTCATGCAAAGGCCGGCTTCTGTACATCATGAGGACCGTCCAAGCGTCAGGCTTTCCAGCAGAGAGCACCGACGCCGCCCCAGCAACTTACGTCCCCCTACATCACATCACCCGACCCCGCCAGTTAGAGCCCCGGGACCCCGACAGCAGCCGAAGGGAGGTTTTTGTGCATTCTGCAAGAGGGTAGGCCACGACGCTTCCATCTGCAGGAAGAAGTTGGGGCAGTATTTGGCTTGTGGGTCTGCCACCCATCAGCTTCGAGAGTGCCCAGTAGCGAAGACTAGAGGACCACTCTCGACTCAGCAGCAAAGGTTCGGGCAGCATCTGCAGCAGCAGAAGGGACCTCAGGGGAGGGTTTATAGTCTAGCCCTTGAGCCGAGCCGGAGCAGGTTTCAGAGCCCGATTACTTAGCTGACGTCATTACAGGTCATGTTTATTTGCATACTTTTCTAGCTCTATGCTTGTTTGATTCTGGTGCATCTCATAGCTTCCTGTCATTAGAGTTTATGCATGAACATCACTTAGTATCTACACCTACTACGGAGATAGTAGAGTAATGACGGGAGGGACCAGTGCCTATTAGAGCTAGCTATAGATGCTCATTATGATAGCCGGAAGAGAGTTTGAGGGCAATTCTTTGTGATGCCACTCCCCGGTTATGATATCATATTGGGGATGGACTGGCTTAGCTACGCCCATGCATCTATAGATTGTCATGAGGGTAGTATTTTGTTCAGTCCCCCGGGCACAGCACCATTCAGTGTCAGGAGGACAGGGCCGGAGATCAGCCTAGAGCCGATCTGTTGTGCGACAGTTGGGGACGCAGCACGCCACACCCTATCATTAGGGAGTTTATGGATGTATTCCCAGAGGATCTTCCAGGACTTCCGCTTGACAGAGATGTGGAGTTCACTATAGATTTAGTGCCGGGTTCATCACCAGTATCCCGGGCTTGCTATAGAGTGAATCCCAAGGAGGCCATAGAGATGAAAGAGCAGATTGATGACCTGTTGAAAAAGGGTTTCATTCGATCCAGTACTTCTCCATAGGGAGCACCAGTGCTCTTTGTGCCTAAGAAGGATGGTACAGTCCGGTTGTGTATTGACTACTGGGCCTTGAATGCCATCACCATCAAGAACAAATATCCTCTGCCCAGGATAGATGATTTGTTCGACCAGTTGAGTGGGGCGAAGGTGTTTTCCAGGATAGACTTGAGATCCGGGTACCACCAGGTGAAGGTTAGGGCAGCAGACATCCAGAAGACGGCGTTCAACACGAAGTACGGGCAGTACGAGTTTCTGGTGATGCCATTTGGTCTCACAAATACGCCAGCTGTCTTTATGAACTTGATGAATAAGACATTTCACCAGTATCTGGATAAGTTCGTCGTAGTATTTATCGACGACATCCTGATATACTCGAAGACGCCAGGAGCATGCAGAGCACTTGCGGATAGTTTTGGGATTCTGAGGCAGGAGAGATTGTTTGCCAAATTGCCGAAGTGCGAGTTCTTTTTAGACCGAATGGAGTTTCTCGGCCATGTAGTTACTGGAGATGGAATCTCGGTGGATCCCAAGAAGATTGCTGCAGTTGAGACGTGGAAGGCTCCGACGTCAGTTTCAGAGACCAGGAGCTTTCTGGGTTTAACAGGCTATTATAGAAAGTTCGTCCAGGACTTTGCTAGGATAGCTGAACCCATGACGAAGCTGACACGGAAGGACGCAGAGTACATTTGGTCAGACTGCCAGACAGCATTTGAGGAGCTGAAGAGGAGGCTGACGACCGCTCCAGTTCTGACTTTACCTTCAGGTTCTGGAGGTTTCACCATATACAGTGATGCTTCTGGGAAGGGGCTAGGATGTATCCTACAGCAGCATGGGAAAGTGATTGCTTATGCATCTAGGCAATTGCGGACTCATGAGCGAAATTATCCTACCCATGACCTCGAGTTAGCTGCGGTGATCTTTGCACTCAAGTTATGGAAACATTACTTATACGGAGAGCGTGTGGAGATCTTTACTGACCACAAAAGCTTGAGTATGTGTTCACGCAGAAAGAGCTGAACATGAGGCAAAGACGATGGTTGGAGTTGATGAAGGACTTCGACATCGATTTACAGTATCACCCGGGATGGCAAATGTGGTGGCGGATGCGCTGAGCAGGCATCCGATGGCATGGTACCTGATGATTGATCGGCATTTACGGGAGGATCTGGAGAAGCTCGGTATCGAGCTAGTTCGGCCAGGATCAGTGATACAGATGATGGCGCTTGACATTCAGTCAGGTTTGATAGAGCAGATCCGGCACAGTCTACAGATGAGAGCCTTCGCAGACTTCGACCCCAGGCGTTAGCTAGATTGCTGGATGACTTCACGATAGCAGAGGATGGATCCTTGAGGCATGGCAGCCGATTGTGCGTGCCGAAGGGAGAGCTGGTAGAGGCAGTCTTGCAGGAGGCGTACCGATCGAGATATTCTATTCACCCTGGTACTAACAAGATGTACTGTGACTTGCGGGAACATCTTTGGTGGCACGGGATGAAGAGGGATGTATCGCATTTTATCTCGAGATGCCTAGTTTGCCAGCAGGTCAAGGCGGAGCGCCAGAGGCCAGCTGGTTTGTTGCAGCCATTACCCATTCCCGAGTGGAAGTGGGAACATATTACGATGGACTTCGTTTCAGGGCTTCTCGTTCCCAAGGAGGAAAGGATGCCATCTGGGTCATCGTAGACAGGCTGACGAAGTGTGCGCACTTCATACCCTTCAAGGTGGGGCTTTCCACCGAGAAGTTGGCGGAGCTATATATGCAGCAGATAGTTCGCCTACACGGAGTGCCGTGAGCATCGTGTCAGACAGAGACAGCAGATTCACATCCCACTACTGGAGGAGCTTGCAGGAGGAGTTGGGCAGTAGGCTCAAGTTCAGTACGGCGTACCACCCACAGACAGATGGGCAGTCCGAGAGGACGATACAGACACTGAAGGATATGCTGAGGACCTGCGTGCTGGACTTCGGAGGATCATGGGAGAGCCATCTGCACTTGGTAGAGTTTTCATACAACAACAGCTACCAGGCCAGTATTGGTATGTCTCCTTTCGAGGCGCTATATGGACGACGATGCCGCACACCGCTCTTTTGGGATGATGTCGGAGACAGAGTTATGCTTGGGCCAGAGATGATCACGGATGCAGCAGAGAAAGTCGGGATGATCAGAGACAGGCTCAGAGTAGCTCAGGATAGGCAGAAACACTGGGCTGATGCTAGTCGCAGACCGATAGAGTTCGCAGATGGTGATATGGTGCTAGTGAAGATATCACCTACTAGAGGGACGATCCGGTTCGAACGAGGAGCGAAGCTGAGCCCCAGGTACATCAGGCCGTTCGAGATACTTGGCAGGATCGGAGAGATAGCTTATAGGGTTGCACTTCCACCCAACCTAGCAGGAGTTCACGACGTCTTTCACGTATCTTAGCTGAGGAGATATGTTCCAGACCCCAGTCATGTGCTAGATCATTCAGAGTTGGAGGTCGGACCGAGCCTTACAGTTTCTGAGCAGCCAGTGGAGATATTAGACAGGAGAGGAGAAGCGGCTGAGGAACAAGGTTATACCCCTAGTGCGAGTATCTTGGAGCCGTCACTCCCCAGGTGAATCTACTTGGGAGAGGGAGTCGGACATGGGGGAGAGATACCCTTACTTGTTCGATCCAGCCGCTGCGAGGGAACCACCCGTTCCCTCTTGATACCTTAGAGGTTAGTTTCGATCGTAGCCTTAGTCATTTTGTTGCATTGCTTGCTATGTTAGAATATTGTCGGGTCTTCAATCCTTGTGAATTTCGAGGACAAAATTTTTCAAGGAGGGAAGACTTGTAAGCCCCTGTTTTTCAAAAATTATAAAATTAGTGTTAATTAATTTTTAATGTTAATTTTAGCCTTAAAATAATTATTAGGATTTTTAGGAATTTTTCTATAATTTTTTAAAATGAGTTTTATATATTAAAATATTAATTTATAAATTTTCTAAAATGTTTTAATTAACTTTTGTAATTAATTAGATTGTTCTAATAGCATTTTGTAATTTTTAGAATTGATTTAATATGGTCGTGCAATTTCTTAAATGTTTTAAAACTACTGAATGCAAATGATTATTTGCATTTACTCACTGTTGGGGCCTTTGTGCAATAACCTAAATCTAGAGGACCTAAGTGCAAACTTCCTAAACCCCCCCGACCACTCTCTCTCTCTTCCCTCACCTACTCTCGCTGACCCCCCCGACCGACGACTGCCACGCGACGGGCAGCCCCCGCCATTCCCGGCTGCCCCGACCGACCTAGCACCGCCCACAACCCCTATTTAAACCCCTCTCTCCCCCCAGGCCTAAAACCCTAAATCCTCTCCGCCACCCCCCACGACCACCTTTCCTCCCCTTTTTCCCAAAACCCTATCCGCAACTCCGGCGAGCCCCCGTTCAGTCCCGAACGACGACCGTCACCGCCGTCCACTACCACCACCCGACGAGCCGCGCTGAGCCGCGCCCAGCGCCACCGGAGCGCCACCGCCCCGACCACTCCTCCGTCCGCCAGCATGCTCGAACCCCCCTTCGACGACCGGACACATGAGTAACGGGGGTCTTCTCGTGTCGTCCGTGTCCTGAATCCACGTATGTGGTTCGCCAGGACACGGGGACACTAGTCCAGTGTATGGACACGTGTTTTAGCGTTCGTACGTGTCGTGCATAGCACGGACACGTAGAATCCTGTGTCCCTAACTGTCCGGACACAGGATCGATTATATTATTTTTTTATATAATATTTAACCTAAACTAAATAAAACTAACCTAACTCTAATCCTAACAGTCGGGCCAAGTTGGCCCACTGGCCAGCGGCTGCAGTGTTGAACCCCCCCCTGCGCGCTCGGGTTCGAGCCCCCCCTCTTAGTTCTGTTTCTTTTTCTCTTCTTTTTCTTTTTCTTTTCTTTTTCTGTTTTGTTTATATATTTATATATATATGTATATATGTATATATTATTATATATATATGTATGTATACTGTATATTAGCTATAATTTTATATATGTATATAATTTTATATTTAGTAAACTTTTATATGTATATATATTGTATATGTATATATATATATTCTCATGTATATATATACATTATTATATATACACTTTATTATTAAGTGTTTTCTTATATATGTATATATTTGTATATATATATATATATATATATATATATATATATATATATATATATATATATATATATATATATATATATATATATATATATATATATATATATCTATATATATATATTATATATATATATATACTTTATAAATTAAGTATTTTCCTTATATATATATGTACTCTTAAAACATATGTATGTATATTTTCACTATGCATAATTTTACCATATTAAAATAATAATATTTATTTTGCACTTTTACCAAATTGTATTTTAGTGTATTTAAATTACTGCAACCATTTGGTGACCAAGCCTAGCATGGGTTTTTGGGTCCAAATGTGTTTTCACACATTCAAGACCTGTACAAGTCATATTGGACTTGATTCATGGCCTTGGGTCCTGTATTTGAACTTTGGTTCAAATTATATACATGGACAAAATACGCAGATAATTAATTATTTAATTTCAATTGTGTGCAATGCTGTTTTTGGATTTCTAAAAATACTTATAGTACTGTTAAAATTCTGGAAAAATATTATTTAGATACTATGTTAAGTTAACTAATTTAGTATAATTTTTATAATATTTAATTTACTGTTTTGCCACTAGTTTGGCATATGAAACAAAAACTCATTTTCTGTATACTTAGGAAAACTGATTTTTATAAAATACTTGTACTGGTTAATAAATTCCAGAAAAATTATAATAAATTTCTATGATTAACAAGGATCACTTTGGTACTTTACTTTAAGTAAAACTAGGCTTTTTGTCTATCTCTAAAATTGTTAGAACACAATGGTCTTTTGATTTATTTATTGATTAATTACGACTTGTAGCTTTTTGTGTTATTTTGAGTTTTAGCCGTATTAAACCTCACCCCTCACTAGTGTAAAGACCCTAGAAAGATAATTAAAGTAGTGTGTTACCCCACATTGGTCTCCTATGCCAAAGTCATCATTTTGGCTAGGTGCCCAGTCACAAGTCGTGTCGCACCAATTAGTGTCCTAGTGTTTTAGCTTAGTGTAAAAGCTAAGTTTATGTATTTATTTCTACAGTGACAAGTTACCGGACATCCATAGCACTTTTATCGCAGCTTGTTTTGCTTTGCTTTGCTAGAGGCAAGTACTTTCTACGAACTTTACATACTGCTATAAACCATAAAATTGTGATTCACCAACCATGTTAAATGCTGATCCTTGGGGTAGCAAGTTAGAACTTTACATGTTGTATTACTTTCAGTCTCTACCATGTTTATACCATATCTCATATCTCTCACATGCTTAAATAACGGGTTAAGGGGAAACTGCTAGTAGTGTACGTGATCATGACCCCCTTCTCCGTATGTATTTACCGAGCACCGTTACATTCTATATGTATCTGTGTCGTATGTCTGGTCCCGCATTTGTGTATGGATATACACCGATACCGTTATGTGTACGTATGTGCACATCAGAAAATTGATATGTACCGCTGTACATCCTGATTACCTATTGACTGATCACTCACCTACTACAGTTTTAAACTTTAAAATGTATATCTATTGCCATGATAAAATGTACCTAAAACTGAACCAACATGATATGTCATTTCCTTTTCATCACATGATCAGTATTATATGTTTGTTAGATTTAGTACTTGCTCTCGTCCTGACAGGATAACGTTGTAGGTGTCCTTACTAAGGAGGAGTTACTCTGCGATACATATTATGGGGATACTGTCGAGGACCCGGCTTTGCCATACGAGGATGTTCCTGCGGGGAGACTCGTCTAGTTTGCTTAGCTGTTTGGGATATCTAGTGTAGTCATGTATTAGGCTACATATTTTGTAACTGGACATGTATCCAGTTTTACATTTCAGATCACTTGTACTTGGGACTTATTTCTATATATATGAGACGACTTTTGTGTTTGTAGCATTTATGACTTTTATTCACTTATAGAACTGTTAGCACATTTAGTCTTATCCTGTTGTCTTTAGAACAGCTTACTACGTTTTATCTCAACGTAGGCTGGGCATGACTCGGCCTGGCCCAACAATTTGGGTAGCGGGTCGTGACAGTGCTGGGCAATATTATAATGCAAAAGATACCAATACCTCCTTTACTATGCCGATGAAAACTGATTAGTGCCCATATTCTATATGTCGCTGGCAAATTCTATTTCCACATAAACTCTCCATCGGCTCACTACGATCGTGAGTCCAGTTTTATATTGAAGACCAGACTTAAACTCTCTGCCCAAGACCTCAGGAATGCTCGAAAAATAGCTTTTCGAGGAAGAGATATCATAGGGGTCGCACCCGTTTTTGAACTCGAAATGGAGGGTTCTTCTAAGAAAGCAAAGGTTGTCGTGCCATTATCTTCGGTGAAATCAACCCGTCAGAAAAGAATAGCCCATAAAAAGAAAAAGTCATATGAGAGCCGTCATTCTTCTCCTGAAATAGATCCAGAACTGGATGCTCTGGCAGTCGATGAACTGGCGATAGCTTTTATTCCGCCAATTAATCCTCCTATTAAGGAACCATAGAGGAGACAGAAATCTTCCCCTATATCCTTCCCTTCTTCTAAGAAAGCAAAGGTTGTCGTACCATCATCTTCGGTGAAATCAACCCATCAGAAAAGGATAGCCCATAAAAAGCAAAAGTCATATGAGAGCCATCATTCTTCTCCTGAAATAGATCCGGAACTAGATGCTCAAGCAGTCGATGAACTGGCAATAGCTTTTATTCTGCCAATTAATCCTCCTATTAAGGAACCAGAGATGATGTCTCCGCGACGGTCATCTTGTAGGACTCCTTCTCACCAACCTACTGAAAGTGTGAGCACTATAAGTTCACCTGGCGGGGTAGCTTCAAAAGCAGCTGACTTCTTGCCCAAGCATCATGCCTCTCCCTCCAAGCCTGTTCCGAAAGATGAGTCAGTAGACGACTGGGATGAGGAGAAGGACGACCAATCTCATGCAGCCTCTGAACCGAAAGACGTAGTGGATGACGGTTGGCTCAGCTTTTGAAAATATAAATTTGGGTAACCTTGGAGAGATTGAAGCCAGACTACAAGTGCCCAGTGAGCCTACAATGATTCTGATTCAGGACCAATAGTTCCTACTGATAAACTGGAGGCTTAAAATGAATCTGAAGGTACCATACTTCCCTCCTGGCTTGAAACTCGAACGACTGAGCAAGTATTTGCGGATCCTGTTAAAGGATTGACGTCTGTCATAACAGAGAAGCCTGTTGAACCAAGCTTACTCCAAGGTGAATAGCAAGGTATGAGTATTATACTTCTTTACCATGTTTATATTTTTTTTCTTTTACTAACTTAATGTTCCTTCTGTATAACAATTGTTCAAGAGTCTTTCCCTCTCCCATCTGAAGTATCAGCTCAGACAACTAATGTCCCCATGACACCATTGAAAAGTGTTCACCTTGAAGGTATGGCTAAGATCTGCGTGCAAATCTTCTATTCCATCTTTACAAGTAGGATACAAGGAATTGTGGAAAGGAACATTCCTTTTACCCGTACCAAAATACCAGTTATGCACATGATTCTAGCACTTGAAAGCTTCTCTAGTCATGAGACAATAGTCGGGGACTTAAAAATATTGCTTGACGCTCTTAAGAGATGTGTGGCCAATCTTGGTCTTGCTCGCCGTTGCGACCTTTAAATGATTGAATCCGATGAGCTCAGCAAATTGAACAACGCTATCCACAAAGAGGAAGTTGTCTTGATAAATCAAGAGAGAGTTCTTAAAGAACAAGCTCTCAAGGCTCGCGAAGAATACAAATTTTCAGCTTCCTCGGTCAAATATACTTTCTACCAAGAGATGAACATCTCGTGAATGAGCGAACTGACTACTGAAATCAAAGCCCTCCAGATGCTTATGCTTTGAAAGAATCTTCTCTGGCTGAGAATACTAGGCATCAAAAGATCTTTGTTGCTCAATCAAATGAAGCCACAAACAAGGTTGAAAGGTTGGATCTTGAACTCGTTACTTTGAAAGGGAAGCGAGCTGAACTGACACCTTTCAGAGACGATGCTTCTAAGCAGGCCGAAATCAAACGTCGGGCTGCTAGCCAGAAGCAATCTGAGATTGATACTTTGAAGAAGGAGATTGCAGAGCTTTACAAAGTGCCTGAACATCTTTAAAGCTTTGTAATTTTTCATTCCTTCTACTTTTTTTTTGTAGTTGATGGAACGAAAGTATTTTGTATCCTTACTAGATTTTTTTTTGTAAGTAAAGAATACTTTTGTGGCTGGGAATATTTAAATTTTGATATTTCTCTAGAGGTAATATGGACGTAGAAAAAGATCATGATTGTGTGGAACTATTATCTGTAACACACTTAATTTAAGCATAGATAATAGATATGAAAATTACTATCAGAGGTAATATGGATATGATAGATGATATATGGACCTATTATCTCTAACATAACTGATTAGGTATAGATAATAGAATGAAAATTAATCACTATCAGAGGTAATACAGACATGATAGATGATGTGTGAACCTATTACTTCTAACGCACTCGACTGTATGCAAGTAATAGGGGATGATCAAAAAACTTTATCAGAGGTGATACTTGATAACCGTTTCTAAATTAATCTGTTCAGAGGTAATATGGACGTAACAGATTTATAGAGTTCTATAGAGAGAGTCGATAATGTAGAATATTTCAGAGGTAATAGGGACATGAATTTTTTTTTCAAAATAAACTTGTTCAGAGGTAATATGGATATGACAAATTCGTAAATCTCTACAGAAGATAAATGTCGTAGGATAATTCAGAAGTAATATGGACATGATTATTATTTTGACGCAACGGATTGTTCCGATTTCGACTGGGGAATTGAAATAAGATGTCATCAAAATAACTGGGTTTAAATGACGAACTATAAATTGGAGAGTTTGCTTAGGGGATTTCTCTTACCAAAAAGTTTCATAAAAATTAAAGGTAGTTTCGCTGGAGAATTTATGAGGACCCATTATTCATAACGTGTCCCAAAACTGTTGGGTTAAGAATAATGGTTCGAAATAAAGAAGATGTATAACATACAAGGTATTCATTACTCCAGGAAGAATATGTAGTCACTGTACAAAACTTGCTGGGGGTAAACAAAGTAATGTCTATTTATGATCAGACATAATATTTTTTTAAGAACTTACTATTAATGGGCATCATCAACAGATCTTCATTAGGTTTGGCTAGCCTGTATGCTACGTTTGAATATACTGATTCAATAACAAATGGACCTTCCCATTTAGCTACGAATTTCCTTTTGCTTTAATGTAACATAACCATAGGCCTTCTTACTAAAAAAAGTAGGTCGCCGACCTGGACAACTCGCTCCTTTACTTTCCTATTAAAAGTCGTAGAAATACAGGCTTGGTATAACTCAATTCGCTGTTGAGCCATTAAGCATTTTTTGTCGAGTAACATAGACGATCATTGCCTTCAGTCGTTAATTCATTAGATATAGCGATTCGAAGATACGAGATTTGAATCTCCAAAGGAAGAACTGCTTCACTTCTGTAGACCAAAGAAAATAGCGTTGTACGAGTAGGAGTGCGTATTGTAGTATGATACATCCAAAGACATTCACCAAGTTTCTTATTCCAATTACGTTTATTAGCTGAAACAAACTTCTTGAGTAACTTGATAATAGTTTAGTTGAAAGCTTCAGCCAGACCGTCAGCTGCGTAATTGTAGGCTGTAGAAGCCACATCTTGGATCTGGTTCTTTCACAAAATCGATGGAATTTACTACTCACAAATTATGGGCCATTATCGTGAATAATCCTCCGGGGAAGTCTGAAACGATAGATCACATGATGCTTAATGAAACTGATGACGTTAGACGTTTTTACTTCGAAAAGTGGTATAGCTTCCGTCCATCTTGAAAAGTAGTCAGTTATAGCCAAAATAAAGTGGTATCCTTGGAGGAAGGAGGGTTGATGGGTCCGTGATATCCATTTCTCATGCTTCAAAAGGCCAGGACACAGTTGTAGGGTACAAAAATCTGACGGTTGTTGTATAAAATCTGCATGTATTTGACAAGCTTTGCATTTTCTTACATAATCTTCGGCATCAGCTACCATAGTAGGCCAATAGTAACCCAAATGCGTTAACTGGTCCTGTAATTTTGGACCTGGTTGATGGGCACCACAAGAACCATCGTGAGCTTCATGAAGAGCATGTTTAGCTTCTTCTTCGGATAGACATCGTAGAGGGAGTCCGTCGTATGATCTTCGATACAGCATTCTAGTATCCGCATCATAAAAGAAGCGGATGCGAACGTCTCTTGATTGAAATAGCTTCTTTTGTATTACCAGGGAGGGTTCCGTAAACAGCGTATTCTATAAATGAAAATCTCCAATCATTGAAGTTTACATTTGCTCTTGCTGAATAACTTTGATGAACCTCCAGATTATTCTTAGTGCATAATAGTTCTCGGCCAATCACTGTGATTGACTTTTGGGTGTTGACTGGGGTAGCCAGTGACACTGCCAAACCATCTATGCATCTGCTTCTATATTTTCTAACGGGGGCACATACTCGATGAAGAACCCAGAGAAAGTAGCAGCAATCTCGAGCGTTGTTGGATGATACAGAATAAGATCTTCATGACGAACCTTATATTCCCTTCGAACTTCACTGACTATCAACTTAGAGTCGCCATAAGCTTCAAGATAGTCTGCCCCAGCTGTTTAGCCAGCTGAAGTCCAATACGTAGAGCATTATACTCTGCAACGTTATTAGAACAAGGTTCCATAAGAGAATAAGCACGATGGATGACCATATTGTCAGGTGATATCAACACTACCCCCACTCCTGCTATAATATTGCCTTTGGGACCCATTCTTGAGGCTCTGTCGAAGAACAACCTCCAAATAGATTCTTTTGTCATTGTATTAGACTATAATACTTCATCCATAATTTCATCGTATAGCTTGGAAGTTTTCGCTATCGGGTATGCAACTAGAAAATTAGCCAGAGCTTGTCCTTTCATTGCCTTCTGAGGTACATATATCATATCGTAGGGGGATAATAATATTGCCCATGTAGCAAGGCGAGAATTGAGCGAACTCGACTTAGTCATGAGAACCCTGAGAGGGTTAATCCTGGATATAACATGAATGGTTTGTCCCATTACATAATGCCGTATCTTTTGAATTGCAAATATTAATGCGAGACACTCTTTTTCTACAGGATTGTATCTATATTCGGTGCCGATCATCATGCGACTCAAGTAATATATAGTTTGTTCGTGTCCTTCGTCATTTTTTTGGGCTAACAATACGTCGAGAGAATGTTCCATGGCACAAACATACAACAAAAATGGTTCGCCCACCATTGGAGCCACCAACATCAGGGGATTAGTGAGATATCTTTTAATGTCTTCAAATTCTTGTTGACATTTTTCATCCCAAACGAAAGAAACTCCTTTCTTCATTAACTGGATGAAAGGTTGTCACGACCCCATCCGTTTTTTGGGATACGAGTGTGTGTCCAAGCCAGCCTACGCCGCAGTGTCGGCTGTAGAACGCTGTCAAGCCGCAATGATCAAAATCATAAATAATGCCTATTCACGATAACTAAATTAAATTACAAATATTTAAGGATTTACATTTGATACAAGGTAAAATGTCTCACACTTTATAAAGAACAACTGAATAAATACTCAACTATCTAACTAATCTCTAGGTTTTGCCTGCAAGTACACCCGCCTCCCCAATGCTAAGCATAATCTCGGCTAACCTGAAAAATGTTGGTTTCCAGTCAGGAATAGAACAAGTACAATTCATTGAGTGTAGTTCCAATATATGTTAACGACTATAAAACAGGGATTAGTCATAAAATACATGATGAGAAAATCTATTATAGCATGGCAATATACTGAACAAGAGACATGATATACATGGAAATGTAAAAAAGGTGAAACAAGGAACCATAGCTATCTAGGTGTGCTGAAGTACTCCTTTCGATATGTGATCAGGCTGGTCCACTACACCATACAGGCTACACGGTCTACATGGCATGAAATAAAGCACGGGCTACACGGTCTATATTACATGAAAATAAACACGGACTACATGGTCTACATTACATGAAAATAAATACGGGCTATACGGTCTACATTGCATGAAAATAAACACGGACTACACGGTCTACATTGCATAAAAATAAATGGGCTACATGGTCTATATTGCATAAAAATAAACACGGGCTACATGGTCTACATTGCATGAAAATAAACACGGGCTATGGGTTGATCACATATCTACTTAGCACTTTCCCTTCTCGACACAACAAATAAGAAAATGGCAAGATATAAAAAGAAATACATGATATGATATCCGTGTGACGAGCGTGTCAAGAATCAAGTATTAAACAACTAACACTAAACTATAGTAAATAACAATATCAAAAACAAACAAAAAATATACTCGCCTGGGGGTCCTCCGCTGGTGAAACCGTAATACAACCACTCAGTGTACCACACAAAAGTCCAACTCACAAAACAATCTCCGGAGGCTGAAACAGATGTTACCAACATGTTCAGAATAGTCAAATTAGCTAGAATAGCCTACCCATAAGTCCACTTCTAGACACAAGGGCAAAACGGTAATTTCGGATCAAAACGGTGTCCGCCGTTGGATCCGCTATGCACCGAAAAATATGCCAGAGCCTATGGTCTCTAAAGTCATTAAACTATATGTCTATGGGTCCGGTTTGATGATACGAACCCAACCGTATGTCCAAAGTTGGATTTCGATGGGCCGTGCACAAATTCGTCCGTTGGATAGGATCGCGGGCCCGCCAAAATAGCGTTCTGGTCGACCTTCTCAGAATCAGACCAAACTTGGCACACAGGACCAGAAAAATGAAACGGTCCTATTGGCACATGTTTAGTCACGAGATGACAAACGTGTACGAAGTTATGGACTAGTTTGCAAAGGGGCCGATACGGGATATCTCGACGGATACGCCTCGATTTCGTCACGCACGTACAACGAAATCGAGTTTTGTCGAATCCCACATGTCGACAACAGCCATATGCATCTTTCGATGCTCATGGGTTGCGACCACGTTGCCCGGTTTGTCGGGACGTACGCCATATCGAGGAATTTTCACAAAATTTTAGTTTCAGAAAACTTTTTTTTCGTTTTTAGGAATCGATTTTCGTGACGAACAGTCCACGAAACTGAATTCTACAAAATAGGTTTTGAAGCCCTTTAGGTTGGCTACAACTTTCTTCAGGTAGAATTCAAATATTTTTAATGGGCTGATCCAAGTCTTTCTTCCAAAACAGTGTCCCAACTTTTAAAAATAGAGTTTATATATATTATTTTTTTCGAAGTTTCGTCTTGAATCCTTATGTTTTGGGTTATCTATAATTTAAACTGGTTGATAGGGTTTGAAGGTGTATAGGTTGGCTACACATAGGAGTCGATAAATTGAGATTCGACCGAGTATTTGTTAAGAAAAATCAGGGAGAAAAGGGATACCTGGTGCCGATTGATAACAGAGTTGTGCTCTGTTTTGGGGCCGCCGGCTGTCGGAGGGGCGCTCCGACAAACTACGGTCGCGTACAGGTAGCCATGAACACGCACGGGGTGTCAAGGAAGGCTCGTGGTCATCGCACAAGTTCGCAAATGGTTTTTCCTAGGGTTTTTGAGGGATTTCTGTCGATGGGTTTCCTCATACCCGATATTTCTTTCCTCTGAATTAAAATTTGAGTTTGGATAGGTTTAAGATTTGGATTCGGGTTAGGATCGAAGAGAATCCCCTAAACATTTCACAGCAAAACTTTTGAACCAATCTGGTTTAGTAATTTAAAGATTTGAAATCGAATTCCTGGTTGGTTTCAACGAAGACAAGGGGGGTCGGGCAAGTTAAGTTACTGTTCATTCGTGAACAGTAACTTAAGTTGTTTTTTTAAATAGATAATCTCTCTCTCTCTCTCTCTCTCTCTATATATATATATATATATATATAAATATATATATATATATATATATATATATATATATAAATATATATATATATATAATTTTTTTTAATTTTTTTTTACATGTACCAAAAAATCTAATAAATTTATATAAAAATCCTAAAATCCCCAAAAGTATTTCTAAATGTCATGGAAATATTTTGTACAATTATTTCCTATTACTATTTTACATGACTATTAAATAAATTATAAAATTGAATATAAAGCTATTTAGATTGTAAATATTGTAATTCATATTAAATAGATAAAATATAAATATAATAACATAATAAATATTTAAAAAATTTGGGGTGTTTACATCCTACCCAACTTATAAAAAATTTCATCCTCGAAATTAAAAATAATCTTACTATATAAAAATAATAAATAACGAGGTTTAACACAAGCGAGGACAAGTACTTCAAATTGTAACTCGATTTTCGAAACGAGGGAGGAGGTAGTTATTACATGAATCCAAATTGACACCATATTCTACAAGACAGGATATTCTTGATTCGAGGCCCTACCCAACTTATAAAATTTTGCTAACTATGAAAATCGTTGTTACCAAACTTCCGAGGAAGACAATTTCTAGGGAGAGGCACGAAATTTTTTGAATACCTTTCTGACTACAGTCACAGATTATAAGTGAGCTTAGATATTGTCATGGTGTTCTTGGTCAATAATTTCAAGGAGAAACTATTACGATGAACATCGTTCCTATAGGGGTTATACTTCAACAAGATAATAAACATCTCTTGTTCGAATATATCTAAAACGGGTCGGTTCAAAGGAATTTCAATCTTCGCCTAACATGGGTTACTAAGATAGGAGAACGAAGAATTTAGAGTAAAGAAGAATTCATAGGCCAAGAGTTGAGGGTCCTTAGTAATTCCAGAAACCTTCCTATGGAATATGTTTAGGTAAGTGTTTGAAAACTTTGAGTCAGAAAGACTAGCATGTGTGGGTTGGTGTTTGGAGTTGTGTAGAAGGCATGTGCTTACTTGGGTGGATTTGCATACATCATGGGTGCGATATGTCTTGCATGGGTCATGGACATTCAGTTCGCTCGAGGGAATGGTTCGATATTTGTATGGTTAAATCAAATGGAACAAAATTGGCATCCATGGTTTTCTCTAAGGGACAAATGTGTCGTACATGTGGTGTAATTGAAATAGAGCACAAGAAGGTACGTTTGTGTAGGACACCTATGTCATGCGTGTAGCTTGACTGGTCTAGTTCATGAGTGTGAACTTTGTTGGAAGAAAAAGGCTAGTGTTGTGCTTTAAATATCAAAGTCACGGTAGAGATCATCATATGATACAGATAGGAGTAGACGCTAGGAATCATTGTTTTATTCGTTCAAATTGGAACCACTCTACTGTAATCATTTTCTAATTCTTAGAGGGGCTTGCCCATACACTTCGGAAAATCTGTTCTCAAAATTGAAACTAAGACATGATTTTATGATAAAACGGATGTAACTCCTCTTCCCAGAAATTTTTGAATTTTTTTATTATTTATTTGATTTAAATGGTGATTTTTAGAATTTTATAAATAATTATTTAGTTAATTATTACAGTAGATGACTTTAGCCATGGTTGAGTTTTGAAGTACCAGACGACTAGGAATCATGGCACAGATAGTGCAGTGGCATGTCTTGACTAGTGTATTAGCTATGCCAAGGAAGACCCAGCCATAAGTGTGTCCTAACTTGAAAAACCAGGCCAAGTTGCGACCTAACCCTATAGATGATTTAAATATCTATTAATTAGATTATTGACTTTTAGAAGACCCAGTTGTGCCAAACTAACCGGACTGGACCCGAACCAAGCTCAAGCTCGTGTAAGCATGAAGTGTGACCAAAGATGTTAGTGTCGATATATTTTGTGTGTACGTATTTTTCTTAAATGCTCTACTACATATATTTTGTAAGTAATTATTATTAATATTAATATTATTATATATATATAATTATTATTTAATATTCAAAAGATATCTAAAAGTATGTTAAATGATTTTCTTAGCTACCCTTGTGTATTTTTTGGAATATTTAGGCTAAACCCATATTTGTATGCATACCTATTTTGATGAAAAATCGAGACGAAATCAGGGCCGAAACCCATTTTCCCCAAAATAGGACAGAAGCAAACCTGTCCACACATCTGTTTTAGAAGACGATTCCTCGCCAATCAGTTATCAGTTTTGAAATTTGGTTTGAGAGGATTTATTGACAACATATAAAAGATTAAAAACCTTCTCGCAGGATTGATTTCATCGAATGAGCGCGAAGAAAACATATTTCAAAGTTTAGAAAAAAACTAGTTTTTAAAACTTAATTTTTATGAAACCCTCCGATACGACATGCGTCCCACCAAACCGGGTGACGTGGTTGCGAACCGAAAGCATCGAAAGGTGTGTATCGACTTTGCGGACGTGTGGGCTTTGATGGAATTCAAATTGGTTGCGTGTGTGAGACGAATTTGATATGTATCTGTCAAATTCACCATATCGGTCACTTTACAAATATCTCAATTATTTTGTGCACGTTCGTCAGATCGATACGAAACTTGTGCCAACAGGATCGTATCATTTTTCTGGTCCTGTATGCCAAGTTTGGTCCGATTCTGAGATTATTAATCGGATCGCCATTTTACGGACCCCATGATCTGATTTAACGGGCAATTTTGTGCACGGCCTGCCGGAATCCAACTTTGGACATACGGTTGGATTCGTATCATCACAACGAATCCATAGACATATAGTTTGATGACTTTAGAGACCATTGACTCTGGCACGCTTTTCGGCACAAAGCGGGCCCAACGGCGGATATCGTTTTGACCCGAAATGACCGTTTTGCCTCTATGTCCAGAATTGGACTTATGGACAAGGAATCCTAACTAATTTGACTATTCTGAAAATATTGGTAATGTCTATTTTAGCTTTCGGAGACAGTTGTGAGATTTGGACTTTATGGCTTTCCAGTTGACAGTATATTGTTGGTTCTTCGTGTTACCACCAAGCAAGTATACCTTGCCTCCCTCTACAGTTTATTTCATGCTTATATTATTTTTCCTTTAGTTATATGTTATAATTTAGTTTTCTAGAGTTGATTTGGTTGACATGCCTCTTCTTATTGTTGACACGCTTGCCACACAAAGATTAGTATCATGGATTTTGTTTATACTTCTTGATTGTCGTTCATGTGATTTACCATGCTTGTGACCTGATTCCATGCGTACTAGCTGGGCGGAAAAATATCTTAGTAGACATGTGGACTACCCATAAATATCCCCAAAATGTCTATTCTTGACTGATAGCAGCTGCACACGACACGTACAGGGTGCCAGATTTACCCCTAGCCGTTCACATGTCGAAACTGATATTTCAACACACGTAGATAGTTCATGTTTTCTTGCTAGCATATCATTTATGGGTACTTGTTCTCGTGTCCGTGTTCATAGTACTTGTCAGTTTCTGTCTCGTTCCTATTTATTTCTTTATGCATGATAAACTGTTAGATAAGCATGTTTTATGTATCTTGCTAGTTCTCTGAGGACCTGATGATCTCTTTAGGTAGCTAGTTGTACGGAGTTAGTTAGCTGAGCATGTGGTAGTCGATTACATCTGCATGATTCAGGTATTTTGCTAGGATATTGCTTTATTATCTTCTCGTGCTCTTATGATATATCCTGCTTTTTAGCCTAGTTTCATAGACTCGTGTTATTCTTGGAGTCTAATCGGACAATATGCTAGTGGGCTGCAGACCATGACCCATAATTGTTCATTCATGTTTTAAATTCTTATTGTGGATTGAGATATAGTGATGCCTTGCCATGATTAGACCCATTATATAGTCCAGACAGCATTTACGTATTCGGGTTGGGCTGGAGTCCGCTCGATACATAGTTGGCTTGTTCACGAGCTCGCGTCCGAAAAGCAGGTACGGTTCGTGACAATGGACTTTTAGGAGTCAAGGTTGTGATCTTCTACCGCGTCTATCTAAACGCACGAGCAAAGGTATATGGAATGCGATACGAAGATCGTATTGCAACCTCCAAACAGATGGAAGAATAGTTACGTTGGAATACAACTTGATATCGCATTCCAAGAGAGAGTACACTAAGTTCAAGGTTCTACCCAACTTATATAAATTGGTTATCATGGAAAACACAGTCATATGACTCATGAGAATTTTAAATTTTCAGGAGATGTACGAGAACATGGGGTACTTCTGATCGTAGTCAGGGACTCTAAAGGAAACCTAAGTATTACCTATTTAACATTGTCCATATTGACTATGTTTCATCAAGGCAGTAGGAGAGGCCTTGGTCAAGCAAAATCGAAAACAAGTTGGAACGGCAGCACTCCATTCATCACATAATATATGCTACGAAAGGATACGGTTAAGGGATTTATGGAAGAAGAAATAGTGGACTAAGAGATGGAGCCTACATAATAGGTGTAGGGGCATGTTTCATAAAGTTTGGTTTTATAACCAAATATAGTGATATGCATGGATGGGTTTAACTGGGGTTTATTGGTTTCCCTAGTTGGACATCAATCTTTGATTGAATGAAACTAGATTTTAACCTATATTGGCTGGACAAGATCCCATGAGACCAATCTGAACCACACCTATTAGATTAGGGTAACCTAGAAAATATTCTAACTCAAGCGGTTTGACTAATTGCTAGTCGGGTTGGTTAACTAGGTTCCTAAAGCCCGAAAATGCGCCTTTTGTGACTTTTATGTTTAAGTAGCACAAAAAGACTCAATTGAGTGGCATACTAGTGACATGTACATAGTGGGCTTCAAGTAGGTCACAACCATATATTGGTCGAAAGATTTGAGTCGAGGTTGGATCTCTAATTGAAATTGGAAAGTATATTAGTATTAGGGTAAGGATTATAGTTAGCCCTTTCTGACCTGAAAGTCGTGTCATGAAAATAGAGTACAAGGGGACGTGTTTAAGTGGACATGTTATGCCTACATGAAGGTGGGCTCGTCTAGGTCTTGTACATAAAATTCGTTGGAAGGTAACAACTGATCCTGCGCTCCGAATACCAATGTCACGGTAGACGACACAAAAGGATCTAAAATAAAAATTCGGTGTTCATGAGGGATGAATTTATTATTCTAGTGAAAACCAACTTATAATAACCAATCGCTAGTACTAGTAATCCTAAAATTTAGAGGGCTCACAACCTATATACTTCAAAAATTTATTTCTTAAAGCTAAACTAAGACAAGGTTTTATGATCAATGAAATTAGAAAAATTCAAGTCGTGGTCATATTGTAATAAATAACATGATACGGTAGATATGACTCAAGTTTAAAGGTCATCCATTAATTTCAAATAGATGGAAAATGATTGCGTCATAGCTTTCACGACTGTAAAACCCGCAATATAGGTATTATTGGATTTTTGGTATTAATCGAATTTTAGTTGATTATTAGATTTTGGTTGCCTTAGAGTATCCATAGTTAATTGGTTAGCTAGTTAGGTTTATTATTATTATTATTATTGTTATTATTATTATTACTATTTTTATTATTATTAATAGTCGGATAAAGAAAATCAAGTTTTAAAGTTATTGAAAGGATTTTTGGTTGTCGACCTGCCCGTCCTGATTTCGAGCCCGAACCAGACTCATGTTTCTTTCCGTTTCAAACCTCCTTTTGAAATTCAAAATTTTTTAATTAAAAAAAACTATTTCCTACACCAACTACCCAGCTGGAGCCCCACGACCCAGCCCCCCATTCTCACACGTTCCCGCTCCCTCCATATTTTCCTCCCAGCCACTTTCTTTCCGTACTAAACTCCTCCTCTCCACATCTCTCTCTCCCACTCTTTCCATACTCTCTTCAAAATCCACTCCCTCCCACTTTCACAAAAGCATCAACACCATCACTTTCCACCACAACACCAACCCCTCTCCTCTTCCCCAAACTCTATCCGGCCAACCCTCTCGCGGCGCCCGACCCCCGCAGGCCGCCCTCGCCGGCGCTGACCCACGGCTACCCCCTTCCGGCCGCCCATGGCGACCCCTGTCCCGGCGTGCCTCTGCGGCTAGCCCGACCACCGGAGTCCTCGCCTCCCCGACTACCGCGCAGATTCGACCAGTTCTGGCGCCCTTCCGACGCCACTTTGTGTGCCCGAGCCACCGAATGCTCGGTCCGAGCACCCCCGTCATGTCTCACACGCCCCACCGCGCTGGATCCCGACGCCGCCGACCCCCTCCGGCCTGATGTCCCGTTGTCCGGCCCTTTCCTGGTCGTAGACCCGCTGTCCCCGTTTCCCCCGGTCCGTCGGCTCCCTGACTCGATGTCCATATTTTTCCCATGCGTCGATCCTGCTGTCCGAGCTTTCCCGTACGTTCGCAGCGCTGTCCGCATTTATAGTGCTGTCCCGAACCGATCCGCGTGGATATTTCCTATTTTTATTTTACATCTGAGAGCTCTAGCCGAGCAACTGAGGTATAATTCTGTCCCCGTGTCCCTTCCGTAGATAGTCTGTGATGACGCGGTCCCGATCCCGTTTCGGAAATCGGTATTTTGAAATATTGTTGCTTTTGGGTGATACGTAGATTATCGGTTACGTCGCGGCGTATTTTCTATTTTTGGATATATTGTGCTGTGGTTGGCTTTTGGGTTGGATATTCATTTTTGGATTGGTAATTAGTGATCCCTGGTTTGGGATATTTATTTGTGTTGCGGATTAGCATCGTCCCAGGATTGGGTTGTCCCAGTTACAGAGGAGGTGTTGCCGAAATTTTCGGAAAGGTTTTCAAAATAAAAGTATTTAATTAAATTTAGTAAATTGGTAAATAAAAATATATTTTTCAAATCCGGTCCTTGAAAACGATTTACAAATTTTTGTTAGCTTTAAACATAGATTTTTGTGGGTTGTATCCCCTGTTAGGCGACGACCGCATCGGTCGGATGAGCCTCGGGGAAACGCAAACGCTACAGGATTTCCTGTACATTGAGGCGTTAGCCAGCAACATGAGATTGCATGACCAAGTCTGAGATGCCCCATTTTCTATAATTTATATTTAAATTGTATTTTTCTTTAGAACTTGTTACTGGCCTTTAGTATTTTGGGTGCAGGGCCTCGGCCTTCTGTTTGGACCGCTTCACGGCACACAGAGCTCGCCTCAACTTTTTAATTTAATTTATTTAATTAGTTGTAAGGATATAAGCCCAGTTTTCCTTTATTTTCTGTTGCCCTGTAATTGTGTAGTGTAAATTTTCTACTTTCTTTTCTGGGTTGGTTGTTGGCGTAGCTAAGCGCATAATTAAAATGTGTACTAATTATTTTATATGAAAACTAATAAGGGTTTGTCACATTAAGTTAACGAATCAAGACTTCTGTAAATAATTAATAAGTTCATGTTTTCTCATTTAAAAGAAAAAAAGCCTAGTTTTATATACATATATATATATATATATATATATATATATATATATATATATATATATATATATATATATTTAAAATACAAAGTTTTGCCAAATTAACCGGTATTTGCTATTTTTTCCAATTAATCAGTAACCGACTTATTCAATTAAAATGATAACGAACGTAGTTTACGACGTTAAACAATTTTCGGTAGATTAATTAATAACTTAAAAACTTGACTAGGGCCTGCTTCTAGAAATTGCAATTAGCACACCTAGAATGGCTTCTTTATATTCTAAGTCAGATTTCTCAACTGTAGGACTTTGATGGTGTGTTTGACCTTCCTCCCCAGTACCGACGTCCTGTTCCAGTCATTAAACAAAGGCAAGTTACGGTTATGTTTTCTTGCATTTTATTTAATAATTGTCAAGTTGCTTGTTTAAACCACATTGCTACACGGAACCCTCTCCTAGGGTTCAAATATTGATTGATATTGATTGTGGAGATATTGGGGGAATAATGTAGCGTTTATGACCAATACCCCTCATATTGCATATTGTTATTGTGCGAGCTTACCCCTCTTACACACGGGGATAAACCGTATCGCTTCGCTAGGATGCTATTGTACAATCCAAGCCGGTCATAGACGTTACATATTCAAATCACATTGTTTCAAGTATTGAATTGTTAAATTGCTGGAAAATATTGTTTCAACTGTTTAGCTTGCACTTTTCCATAATTATTTGAAATGTGAGTTACATACTCGTACTTGCTCCCTCCTAACTGGAGACCAATATTTTTAGGTGACATTGAGGATGCTGAGCTATTGTACAATAGCTACTATGACCCGGTATTGTATCTTGTGGTGTTGCCAGAGCCCCCCTTGGAGGACACAGAACCGGAGGCTGATGAGCCGACCGTCTAGCTAGTTGCTTTCTAGTTATCTAGTTTCATTGTATTTGGAGTTTGTTGATTTGAATTCCGTATTTTATTTCAGTACTTTCATTTCCAGTTGTACTTTTCTATTGTTGAATAAAAAGTTTTTAAAATTTTCGTATATTCGAGTTGTGACAAATGTATAAATGTTGTTGTGAATACCTGCATATAGAACAGCTTACTGCCGCTGTCTCACAACGGTGCAGGCTGGGCATGATCCGGTTAGACCCAATAATTTGGGATCGGGTCGTGATATATTTTTAGTGGTGGCCCATGCAGGTCTGATCAACAACTTAGCAGAACATATCTAGAAACAATTAGAACACTACAACATTAATTTGTCACAACATATGACCGAAATATATTATAAATAAATATTTTTGTTTGTTATAGACTGGTAGGCTACCTTGCTTATATTTTGCATCCTAAATCTTATCCAGCATAGGCCGATTGTATGGTGGTCTATTTTACTATCTACTTTAGTTTCTAGATTTTATATATCTTTTAGTGTCCCTTGGCTTTCAGAGGTTATTTTTCTCCATATCCTTATCATACTCCAGCATTTCTTAGCATCCATACTCTTTTGTTATTTATGGATTAGGATTAGATTTTTCCCAATCTCCTTCTTCAACAAACCTATTTCAAAATTTTTGATTAGTTGATCAAATCATACTTCTCTATCTTTATCTAGAATCTAGATCTATTTCACTATTTAGAGTTTCATATTCTCCTTTAGCAAACTTGGTAAACTTTTATCTATCCAGAGTATTTTTACGACTAGTGTATCCAACCATTTATCTTGACATTATTTTCAATTGACTTTCTTGGGACCAATCCCGAACCAAATTCTTCTGGAACCATAAAGCCCCAAGGTTAATTATTACCAAAAGAATTGGTTCAACCTAGCTTGTTCACGAATCTTCCAAGGAAATTATTTTCCAAAAATAATTCCAATATTGATTGATATTTGCTAAGTTATTCTAAGACCAAGAATATTTTTATTTGTTGACTTCCTCCACTCAACTTGAAACCTTACTCTCTTTAAGAACTTCTTGATCAGTTCAAGGCCTAGAAAGGTTTTAAACTCAATGCTTGAGTATCATGAAGCACGAACGGTCAGAAAATTGATTCCATCCTAATATTGAATTTCCTTTAGTCATTGAAAAACTTTTTGAATTATCGAATTATCCCTTTAAAATTCCCATAGACAAAGTTAAGAAAATATTCAGTTGCACATATGCGTCGCAACCATCTATTTGAATTATAGAAATTGCGAGTATACTGCAGCCAGTTGCGCACTGGCGGGGCATAGACTCTAAGTTAAAGTGATTCAGGTGTTGATAGGTTTTTGGATATTATTGAGACTACGTCCTAAATGCATCAAATTTATCTCCTTTGTTGTTCAGCCAAAAATGAATAAAGTTGATAGACCACTCAGTAACCTATCATTATTCAAGTTATGGAGCCAAATTTACTGCAGTCAGGTGCACTCTGGCGAGGCATGAATTTGAGCCAAAGTGACTTCAGATAAATTTGGTTTTCGAATATTATTCAGATTATATCCATAACATGGTTGCCTTTTTAACACCATCAAATTTTCTGATTTTTGCCGATTAGAGGATTTGTATTTCTAGCGGTTGTCTCCATTTTCAGAAACATCTTATCACAACCAGAAAGAATAGTTTTCCTATAAAATTCTACTTGATTTTTCTTAGAACTTATCAGGACCATATCAATCTGTATTGCCTCAATTCCTTCCAAGGTTCAATTTTAGTATATTGCATATATTTTGTGGATTGTTATATATTTTTCTGCTATATATAAAGCAGATTGATAGTTATATGCGGAGAAAACCTAGATAGTTACCTACCAACCTTATTATATTATTCTTGTAAGAGAATAAGCAGATTGTTATATATTTTGTGACTTATTTGGAATAGAATCGTTAGTAGTGTTCGCTAGTGTCTAAACCTCATTAAAAAATGATGGTATTTGACGATTTTGAGTTTTATGCTTAAAGGAAGAGTTATTGAAGATAAAGGAAGACGTAGGTAGAGTTAGCGAGGAAAGTATAGGATTTGGTATTGTTCTCCCATGGAGGAAGTGAATTTGGATTTTATATATATATATATATATATATATATATATATATATATATATATATATATATTTTAAATATATATATATATATATATATATATATATATATATATATATATATATATATATTTTTATATATATATATATATATATATATATATATATAAATATATATATATATAATATGTGAATATAATGATCAAGTAAAGGAACACTTGACGAGGATCAACTTTTATGATTAGATGACTACTATACCTAGAAGGGACGGATATAGCCATGGAAGGAATAACACAAGCAATGGAATGATAGGTTCTAGAGAATGAATAAGCAGAGAGGAATTAAGATAAGACCAGTGGCATACAACTTTGGGAAGGAGCAATTGATTTGCAATTTCTACCAAACATTGGAGGCTCATATTGGTTATGGTAAGAACGATTGGGATTCTGTGGTATTTTGCTAATGCGTTTGGATGAGAACGATTGATAGGTGCATAGTTAAAGATTAAAATTGATTAATGATTGTAATTCTGTCAATTGATTTCAAGAATTGAAAATTCTCGAATATAAGTCATGGATCAACTTAAAGAATTTTCTAAGGATTTACTATGGCAAGGAAAGATTGTAATTTTGATGTAGTCAGTTTTGGAAGAATGGCTGACAATTGGAAGTTGATGTCCATAAAATATTTTGATCGAGAGGCATACTTGAAATTGAAATACATTTGGCATATGAGTTATATACAACGACGGAAGAAAATTTGATTTAGGTGATTTATGATTCCAAATAGAGTAGTTCTAATACCTTGGCGGCTGCCTTAGTTTTCTGTAGATACTTAGAGTTCAACTAGTTTAGCAAGTTAGAAATTAGATTTTTGCATGGGGGTATTAATAAGATTGTTATTTTGTAAGTTATTTTTCCCTCATATCCTTTCTTTGATCCTTGAAATAGTGATACGATATTTTTCTATCCCCTTTGATTATCACTCAGTCCTCAATGTAACTATCTTATCCGATTACATTCTAATCATAGATATATTATTCTAATCATCCTCGCTATCCTCCTATCATACAACTTGTTGAGTTCTTCTTAGCCATAAACCCTTATATCCCATTCCAATTTGATCCGGAATTTTTAGTCCCTTAACTCAGAAGATTTTATCATTTTTTCATTCTCAATAAACTGTTGACGTTCGTTTCTTTCTTGCCTTTTCTGTTTCACGAGACCTCATTTTCTCCTATTTTTGATCATAATTGTACCTAGATTTTTCTCGTGCCTAAAATGATTTTGATCACAACAACATTCCAACCCTATCTCAAATCATATCTCGATAATTCTTATCGTGCCGATATTTTATCATTGTACCTAGTGATCATGCCTAGAATCCGATCGTGCCTGATGATTTAAATTCCATTTTTGATCGAGGTTAAGTGATTTTGATCGTACCCCGGCCCTTATCCTTTAATTTCGAGGACGAAATTTTCTAAGAAGGGAAGGTTGTAAAACCCGTAATATAGGTATTATTGGATTTTTGGAATTAACCGAATTTTAGTTGATTATTAGATTTTGGTTGCCTTAGTATCCCTAGTTAATTGGTTAGCTAGTTAGGTTTATTATTATTATTATTGTTATTATTATTATTACTATTTTTATTATTATTAATAGTTGGATAAAGAAAATTATGTTTTAAAGTTATTGAAAGAATTTTTGGTTGTCGACCTGCCCGTCCTGATTCCGAGCCCGAACCCGACTCATGTTTCTTTCCGTTTCAAACCTCCTTTTGAAATTCAAAATTTTAATTAAAAAAAACTATTTCCTACACCAACTACCCAGCTGGAGCCCAACGACCCAGCCCCTCCTTTCTCACACGTTCCCGCTCCCACCCCATTTCCCTCCCAGCCACTTTCTTTCCGTACTAAACTCCTCCTCTCCACATCTCTCTCTCCCACTCTTTTCATACTCTCTTCAAAACCCACTCCCTCCATCTCTCAAAAAAGCATCAGTACCATCACTTTCCACCACAACACCAACCCCCTCTCCTCTTTCCTAAACTCCATCCGGCCAACCCTCTTGCGGCGCCCGACCCCCGCAGGCCGCCCTCGCCGGCGCTGACCCGCGGCCGACCGCGGCTACCCCCTTCCAGCCGCCCATGGCGACCCTTGTCCCGGCGCACCTCCACGGCCAGCCCGACCGCCGGAGCCCTCGCCTCCCTGACCACCGTGCAGATTCGACCGGTTCTGGTGCCCTTCCGGCGCCACTTCATGCGCCCGAGCTACCGACCGCTTGGTCCCGAGCACCCCCGCCCTGTCTCACATGCCCCACCGCGCCGGATCCCGACGCCGCCAACCCCCTCCGGCCTGAGGTCCCATTGTCCGGCCCGTTCCTGGTCGCAGACCCGCTGTCCCCATTTCTCGCGGTCCGTCGGCTCCCTGACTCGCTGTCCGTATTTTTCCTGTACGTCGATCTTGCTGTCCGAGCTTCCCCGTACATTCGCAGCGCTGTCCGCACTTCCAGTGCTGTCCCGAACCGATCCGCGTGGATATTTCCTATTTCTATTTTGCATCTGAGAGCTCTAGCCGAACAACTGAGGTATAATTCTGTGTCCCCGTGTCCCTCCCGTAGATAGTCGGTGATGACGCGGTCCCGATCCCGTTTCGGGAATCGGTATTTTGAAATATTGTTGCTTTTGGGTGATACGTAGTTTATCGGTTACGTCGCGACGTATTTTATATTTTTGGATATATTATGCTGTGGTTGGCTTTTGGGTTGGATATTCATTTTTGGGTTGGTAATTAGTGATCCCTGGTTTGGGATATTTATTTGTGTTACGGATTAGCATCGTCCCAGGATTGGGTTGTCCCAGTTACAGAGGAGGTGCTGCCAAAATTTTCGGAAAGGTTTACAAAATAAAAGTATTTAATTAAATTTAGTAAATTGGTAAATAAAAATCTATTTTTCAAATCCGGTCCTTGAAAACGATTTACAAATTTTTGTTGGCTTTAAACGTGGATTTTTGTGAGTTGTATCCCCTGTTAGGCGACGACCGCATCGGTCGGATGAGCCTCGGCGAAACGCAAACGCTACAGGATTTCTTATACGTTGAGGCGTTAGCCAGCAACATGAGATTGCATGACCAAGTCTGAGACACCCCATTTTCTATAATTTATATTTAAATTATCTTTTTCTTTAGAACTTGTTACTGGCCTTTAGTATTTTGGGTGCAGGGCCTCGGCCTTCTGTTTAGACCGCTTCACGGCACTCAGAGCTCGCCTCAACTTTTTAATTTAATTTATTTAATTAGTTGTACGGGCATAAGCCCAGTTTTTCTTTATTTTCTGTGGCCCTGTAATTGTGTAGTGTAAATTTTCTACTTTCTTTTCTGGGTTGGTTGTTGGCGTAGCTAGGTGCATAATTAAAATGGGTACTAATTATTTTATATGAAAACTAATAAGGGTTTGTCACATTAAGTTAACGAATCAAGACTTCTGTAAATAATTAATAAGTTTATGTTTTCTCATTTAAAAGAAAAAAAGCCTAATTATATATATATATATATATATATTTAAAATACAAAGTTTTGCCAAATTAACCGGTAATTGCTATTTTTCCCAGTTAATCAGTAACCGACTTATTCAATTAAAATGATAACGAACGTAGTTTGCGACGTTAGACAATTTTCGGTAGATTAATTAATAACTTAAAAACTTGACTAGGGTCTGCTTCTAGAAATTGTAACTAGCACACCTAGAATGGCTTCTTTATATTCTAAGTAAGGGTTCTCAACTGTAGGACTTCGATGGTGTGTTTGACCTTCCTTCCCAGTACCGACGTCCTGTTCCAGTCATTAAACAAAGGCTAGTTACGGTTATATTTTCTTACATTTGATTTAATAATTGTCAAGTTGCATGTTTAAACCACATTGCTACACGGAACCCTCTCCTAGGGTTCAAATATTGATTGATATTGATTGTGGGGATATTGGAGGAATAGTGTAGCGTTTATGACCAATATCCCTCATATTGCATATTGTTATTGTGCGAGCTTACCCCTCTTACACACGGGGATAAGCCGTATCGCGTCGCTAGGATGCTATTGTACAACCCAAGCCGGTCATAGATGTTACATATTCAAATCACATTGTTTCAAGTATTGAATTGTTAAATTGCTGGAAAATATTATTTCAATTGTTTAGCTTGCACTTTTCTGTTATTATTTGAAATGTGAGTTACATACTCGTACTTGCTCCCTCCTGACTGGCGACCAACATTTTTAGGTGACATTGAGGATGCTGAGCTATTGTACAATAGCTACTATGACCCGGTATTACATCTTGTGGTGTTGCCAGAGTCTCCCTTGGAGGACGCAGAACCAGAGGCTGATGAGCCGACCGTCTAGCTAGTTGCTTTTCTAATTATCTAGTTTCATTGTATTTGGAGTTTGTTGATTTGAATTCCGTATTTTATTTTAGTACTTTCATTTCCAGTTGTACTTTTCCATTATTGAATAAAAAGTTTTTAAAATTTTCGTATATTCGAGTTGTGACAAATGTATAAATGTTGTTGTGAATACCTGCATATAGAACAGCTTACTGCCGCCGTCTCACAACGGTGCACGCTGGACATGATCCGGTTCGACCCAATAATTTGGGATCGGGTCGTGACAACGACCATAGGTAATATGGTGAACTAAGGGCATTTCGTGTCTATCTTCTCTCAAATATAAGCATTTGTTTTTCCGCAATAAGTAAAGTCGAAAAACCATAAAGAATTCAAGAGAGAGGAAATTGAATACAAATACGAGGTTGCAAGGGCGAATAAATGATTCAAAGGGAGTTATCAAGGTAGTTGCGGATGAGGTCCTAGGGACATCTATATCTCAATCCACATAGGTTAATCATATGAAGGGCAAACCAAGTGCACTAGGGTTGATCAGACCATATAATTAGACAATATGCTAGTGGGCGTCCCCAATAAACACATGTTCTGAACAAGCTCGATAAAGAATAAGCTTACAAAAACTAGGCTATAATAGCGGCGTTAGTCAAGATATTCCAAAAATATAAGATTTGTGATTGAAAGAAGGCACAAATAGTTCAAGTTCCATGAAAATCTAAGCCTTATCTGGTGTTCTTGCTTATACAGTCATCCTACTATCTTTTTATTTAAGGCCTTGGTCGACCAATGGGTTGGGGACCTAAACTCCATATTCTTGGTAAACCTGTTAGTATCATTAGGTCATAAGGACAACAGGATACTGGGTTGGGAGACATGCTATCCAACTTATAAAATTTCTACTAGTATTGGCTTTGAATCAATGGGACATACAAGGCATCTTCCTAGACCTCTACAGTATCCGAAATTTGTAATCATGTCTGAAGTCACTTTACCGAGAATTTATGTCTCGCCAGTTTATACCTGGCTATAGTAAATCCTTGGTTTCGTGACTCAAATATGATATAGTATTGAATATTTTATTAACTCTATCCAATATTGACATCAAGAATACTAAGGTCAGAAGTGGACAACTAAGAAATAGGTTTTAACAAAATTTGCTAACCTACGCTTACTTGAGATAATTTCAACTTTAGGCGTCGTGCTTCGCCAGTGCACTGTTGGCTGCAGTGAACCCCGCAGTCTTCATAAGTCAAATAAATGGCGATAGTGCGCTGCTGTCTTGCCATTCTAAGTTAATGAATGTTCTTCCAACTATATCCGTAAAATTTAAAGGAGCTTTTAGAGATTCAAACAAGTTGACTATGATAGAAAAGCGTAAGAATCTGTCCTTGAAGTGAAAGTATCCATTTTGAAAATCAAATGATCGATTAGGTATCAATTTTGAAAATTAAGCGATCGACTAGGAGAACGACCGAAATAAAATTTTAAATTCTCTATTTCTCTCATACTCAAGGATTGTAGGACAACATGAAACAAAATTGACTCGAAATTACTATACGGATAACTGGGTCATGTTAGGCTCAAAAGTCAACGATTGGAAATAGAATATTGAATAATTACTTATGGATACAAATGAGTGATACAGTTTAGGCAGAAAAGATAACTCGAATCGATTTCTAGGGTGATCAAGATGGGAGAAGTGTAAGTATTTGTCCTATAAGTCTCAATCCTTAAAATAAAAGATTCATCATAGAGGAAATAACTGAAGACAAGAGAAGTATAAACATTCTAATCTCTATTTTATGTGTATTCAAATAATTGAGGAAAAACTTTGAATCAAAACTAACTCGAGGTTCTTATATGGATAACATAATCAGAAATTATAAAATAATTTCTTATGGTAAAATGGAAATTAAATAGGCAATTCGGACTTATGATGTGAGGATGACATCTAAAGAGGGCAAAATAATTTATCAAGGTTAGAGTACTAATTCTAGGAAGGTCTAACTTACCAAGTGAATAGTCTATCCACATTGGATCATATCGTCATATCAAAATGCAATAGTGTATCTATGGGGATCTGTCAAGCTATCTAAATTTAATACCTTCTTACCTAAATTACATGGCCTATATAACGACCTTAACTACCCTACAGTCAATTTGAATAAGGGACTCCTAATCCTAGTCATTCTATTAAATCAAATTAACCCTAACTTATGAATGAGCATTTCCTAGTTGTTGGCTCGCAATAGTACGACTAACTTAAGTACTATCACGAGTTCACATAATTTGTAAAAATGGACCTGCATGGGCCACCACAAAAACTTGTCACGAGCCGCACCCGCGTTTTGGGATACGAGTGCGTGTCCAAGCCAGCCTTCGTCGCAGTGTCGGTGGTAGAACGCTGTCAAGCCACAATGATCAAAGTCACAAATAATGCTCATTCACAATAACTAAATTAAATTACAAATATTCAAGGATTTACATTTGATACAAGGTACAATGTCTCATACTTTATAAAGAATAACTGAATAAATACTCAACTATCTAACTAGTCTCTAGGTTTTGCCTACAAGTACACTCGCCTTCCCAATGCTAAGCGTAATCTCGGCTAACCTGAAAAATATTGGTTTCCAGTCAGGAATGGAATGAGTACAATTCATTGAGTGTATTTCCAATATATGTTAACGACTATAAAACAGGGATTAGTCATAAAATACATGATGAGAAAATCTACTATAGTATGGCAATATACTGAACAAAAGATAGGATATACATGAAAATGTAAAAGAGGTGAAACAAGGAACCATAGCTATCTAAGTGTGCTGAAGTACTCCTTTCGATATGTGATCAGGCTGGTCCACTACACCGCACGGGCTACACGGTCTACATTGCATGAAATAAAGCACGGGCTACACGATCTACATTACATGAAAATAAACACGGACTACATGGGCTATATTGCATGAAATTAAATATAGACTACACGATCTACATTGCATAAAAATAAACACGGGCTATGGGTTGATCACATATCTACTTGGCACTTCCCTTTTCCGACACGACAGACAAGAAATATGGCAAGATATAAAAAGAAATACATGATGTGATATTCGTGTGATGAGCGTGTCAAGAATCAAGTATTAAACAACTAACATTGAACTATAGTAAATAACAATATCGAAAAAAACAACAAATGTACTCGCCTGGGGGTCCTCTGTTGGTGAAACCGATAATACCTACCACTTAGTGTGCAATACAAAAGTCCAACTCGCACAACAATCTCCGAAGGCTGAAACAGATGTTACCAACATGTTTAGAATAGTCAAATTTGCTAGGATAGCCTACATACAAGTCCAATTCTGGATACAAGGGCAAAACGATAATTTTGGGTCAAAACGGTATCCGCCGTTGGACCCGCTTTGCACCGAAAATAATGCCAGAGCTTATGGCCTCTAAAATCATCAAACTATATTTCTATGGGTCCGGTTTGACGAGACGAACCTAATCGTATGTCCAAAATTGGATTCTGGTGGGCCATGTACAAATTCGTCTGTTGGACCGGATCGCGAGCCCGCCAAAATAGCGTAAAGGTCGACCTTCTCAGTCGGACCAAACTTGGCATAAAGGACCAAAAAATTAATATGGTCCTGTTGGCACAAGTTTCGTCTCGAGATGACAAATGTGTACGAAGTTATGGATTAGTTTACAAAAGGACCGACACGGGATATCTCGACGGATACGCCTCGATTTCGTCGCGCACGCACAACGAAATCGAGTTCTGTCGAATCCCACATGTCGACAACAGCCATACGCATCTTTCGATGCTCATGGGTTGCGACCATGTCGCCCGGTTTGTCGGGGCGCACGCCGCATCGGAGAATTTTTATAAAATTTTAGTTTCAGAAAACTACTTTTTTCTCATTTTTAGGAATCAATTTTCGTGACGCACAGTCCACGAAACTGAATTCTACAAAATAGGTTTTGAAGCCCTTTAGGTTGGCTACAACTTTCTTTAGGTAGAATTCAGATATTTTTAATGGGCTGATCCAAGTCCTTCTTCCAAAATAGTGTCCCAACTTTTAAAAATAGAGTTTATATATACTGTTTTTGTCGAAGTTTCGTCTCGAATCCTTAAGTTTTGGGTTATCTATAAATTAAACTGGTTGATTGGATTTGAAGGTGTATAGGTTGGCTACACATAGGAGTCGATAAATCGAGATTTGACCAAGTATTTGTTAAGAAAAATCGAGGAGAAAAGGGATACCTGCTACCGATTGATAACAAAGCTGTGCTCTGTTTTGGGGTCGCCGGCGGTCGGGGCGGCGCTCCGGTGAACTACGGCCGCGTGCAGGCAGCCATGAATGCACGCGAGGTGTCAAGGAAGGCTCATGGTCGTCGCACAAGTTTGCAAATGGTTTCCCTAGGGTTTTTGAGGGATTTTTGTCGATGGGTTTCCATATACCCGATATTTCCTTCCTCTGAATTAAAATTTGAATTTGGATAGGTTTAAGATTTTGATTTGGGTTAGGATCGAAGAGAATCTTCTAAAAATTTCATACAAAACTTTTGAACCAATCTGGTTCAGTAATTTGAAGATTTGAAATCGAATTCCTGGTTGGTTTCAACGAAAACAGGGGGGGTCGGGCAAGTTAAGTTATTGTTCATTCGTAAATAGTAACTTAAGTTGTTTTTTTAAAATAGATTATATGTGTGCATATATATATATATATATATATATATATATATATATATATATATATATATATATATATATATATATATATATATATATATACATGTACCTAAAAATCTAATAAATTTATATAAAAATCCTAAAATCCCCAAAAGTATTTCTAAATGTCTTGGAAATATTCTGTACAATTATTTTCTATTACAATTTTACATGACTATTAAATAAATTATAAAATTGAATATATAGCTATTTATATTGTAAATATTGTAATTTATATTAAATAGATAAAATATAAATATAATAACATAATAAAATATTTAAAAATTTGGGGGGGGGTTTACAAAGGTCGACACTGCCCGGATAGATTTGAAATGAACCTTCGAATGTAAACCAATCTTCCTTGTAATCTGCAAAGTTTTTAATATTCTTTGGGGGTTCCATTTCTAAGATTGCTTTAACTTTGTCAGGGTCGATATGTATTCTCTTTGAAGTTATGACAAATCCAAAAAATTTGTCGCTGGAGCCTCCTAAGAATGACTTTGTTGGATTCATCTTGAGTTGGTGCTCAGGCATCAATTCGAATACCGTTCTCAAGTCTTGAAGGTGATCGCCCTTTGAATGACTTTTAACTGCAATATCGTCGACGTAGCATTTCACCGTTTTTTGCAAATGTTCGCAAAAATTGTAATCATGGCACATTGATATGTAGCTGCTGCATTCATCAAACCGAAGGGAATCACCATATAGAAGTATACCCCCAACGGTATTCGAAATGATGTGTGCTTTTCGTCTGTTGGAAATATTTTAATTTGATTTTAACCAGAGAAGCCATCCATAAATGACATATTTTCAAAGCCACAGGTGTTATCTATCATAACATCCGCGATTCGAAGAGGAAACTCATCTATTGGACAAGCTTGATTAAGGTCCTAATAATCGATGCATAACCTAATCTTCCCATTTTTCTTTATAACTGAGACTATATTAGCAATCCAGTCAGAATGTTGTTCTTTTCGGACAAAGCCATTGTCTATGAGTTTTTTTACCTCATTCAGAATAGCCTCCATCATATCTGGACAGAACAGCCGTTGTTGTTGCTTCACCGGTTTGATATTAGGAAGTATATTAAGACGATGCATTGCTATCTGCGTATCAAGCCCAGGAATGTCATCATAACTCCAAGCAAACACATATATATTCTTTGATAAGCTCAAGGAGTGAATGTTTGTCTTCATCGGATAAACTTTTGCTGATGAATATTGGTTTAGGAGATTCTGGATCACCTATATTAACTTGAACCACTTCATCTTCAGTAGGAGGTTTTCGTTGTTCAAATCTCATTTTCCATTGAGTATCAAGCTGTTGTACCCAAGGTTCAACTTCAAAAGGTTCCACAAGAGGGTCACCATCCTCAGTTTGATCACCAGATATCATATAAGCTGAGAAAATATTTTTGAATACCGCCCCAATACTTTGATCTGAATCCTATAGTGAGGAATCGGAAGAATGAGAACATGTATCGTTGTCTTCTTCATCTAAGGTAGTCGGAGGAGTTACATACCCCAATCCAGATCGAGTACGGTAGTAATAGTCTTGCGGTTTCCCTCCTGGAGTTAGGATATGCACTGGCAAGCGGCGATCTTTACCAAAGTTGAGACTTTGCTGGCTATTTAAGTCATAGCCATTCTTTGAATGATATTCTTTGCTTGAGGAATATACCGGTATAATTGCATTCTATTGGAATCTGGTTCAGGCTCGTCGACCAAAGCTTCTTTATGAACGTCTGCTCGACCAAATATATTCGGTGCTTCACCAATGGACCTAGATGGCACCTCAAAATAAGAATCTTCGTATGATAGACATGGAGTATGTGAAACCCATATTTTGTGATTAATTAATATTAGTGTTTTAGTATTATTATTAGTATTTCTAATATTGTTATTATTATTATTAATATATTTTCCTGAGTGTAAATGATTTCAAAAAAATATATAACATGGATTTTTTGAATTCAGACCCAGACCCGAGTCCGAACCCAAACCCAGGCCTGAGCCAAACCCAATCTCATTTTCCTTTCTTTCCTAAAGTCTGATTGGTTTATATAAAATAATAATAAAATAAAATATAATATATTCTTTTGATCTGGTCCAATTGGACCAGAACCCACTACCAACCCCTCGTTTCACATTCTTAACTCCCCTCCTCAACTCTCTCCCGTAACTCTCCAACTCTTCACCCCTTATAACTCCCTCACAATTTCCCACAACAGAGAACACATCCCACCATCACCACCTTTCATCCCTACTAATCCCACTCTCCTCCTTCCCGAAGCTCCTCGGACCGAGCACCCTTGGGCCGCGAGCTCTTCCCAGCCGCGCGCCCCGAGCCCCTTCGGCCAGCGCCGACCCTCCGCGCCCCGGTCGCTCGGACCCCCTCTACCTCGATCCGCGTACCGTGCCCTAGTCTGTGCGGCCCCGTCCTGCGGAGCCAGCCGCCAACCCCTTCACCCCCGCGATCCGCCCCCGTCGGCCTCCCTCCAGGCCCGACGCCGTCCCTGGGCCGCTGTCCCGCCGGCGGTCCCCGCTGGCAGCGCCGACTCCCTCGGCGACTCCCCGCGCCCCTTCTCGGCAGCGCCCCTGTCCGCCCTCTCCCCGTGGCCAAGCCCCGACTCTGGCGTGCCCTTCTGCGCCCTGTCGCCAGCACCCTAGCCCGCTGTTCCCTGTCGCGGCGATCCCCTCTGGCTGATCCCCTACCGCGGATCTGTCCGAGTTCGTTTTCCCTTGCTGTTCCCTGGTCGTGCCCTGGATCTGAGTTTTCGGCGTTCTTCGTCAAATATTGCTGGTTTTCAGCGCTGACCTGGAAATACGTCGCTGTTCGGAGCTATCTTTTCCTTCTTTAACATTCATCTGAGAGCTCTAGCCGAGCAATTCGAGGTATAATCCCCTGTCCCGCTCATTTTATTATTATTGTCGTTGATGAAATGGTCCCCGATTCCCTTTGGGAATTCGATGTTAGCGACGTCGTAATTTTTTGGGACTTTCGGAAAGGTCCTGTGAATTATTTTGAATTCCCGGAATATTCCGGGAACTGATTTTTGGTATGTTTTAGTTTTCCGGAATTTTTCGGGAACGTTCTGTGATTTGTGGAATTGGAATCGGACTTCCGAAATTATTTCGGGTCGTCCCGATTATGCTGTGGATTGGCTGTGGATGTATTTTATATATAAAATGCGGGTTTTTCTCTGGTTTGGAACTTGCAGGAATTATCGGCGCCATTTTCCCAGTTTTTGGGTTGACCAAAAACAGAGGAGATGCTGCCCGATTTTTTCGTAAATCCTGAATTATTTTCAAAATGAATTTAAAATGAGGATCGGACCATATCTGAGACTTATGATTTATCATTATTTTATTATTTATTTCTGTTTACATTTATTTAATATTTTTAGTTTAGGACTAACGTCAGTCTTATCTTATTTCAATTTATGTAAATAAATTGTAATGGGCATAAGCCCAGCTGGCTGGTCTGTGACTGTAATAGCTTAGATTTCCTGTCTTTTCTGGTTTTCGAGTTTTTACTGTTTAACGATTAAAATGATTAAAAAGTATTTTTCGTATAAAATTAATTAATATTTTCTCATCTTAAAATTGACAAGTTTGTTACTTATTAAAAATCACGTATTTCTCACTAAAATAAGAAAATTAGTTTTAATTTTATATTATTAAAAATTACCAAGTTTTTCTAAAGTAATCTGGCAGCGACGACGTTTTTCGAATTCAAAGTTAAAATGACCATTTTCCCTCGTATTAAATCAACGCACAAATAATCGTGTTTTCTGTGTTTGGTTAATTAAAAGATTTAAAATTGACTAGGGAACAGTTTAGAGATTGCAACTAGCCTAGTTAGCATTGACGATTCTTGGTTTCTGAGACAGCTTATCGAATGTAGGATCTCAAGAAAGAGTCCGAACTTTCATCCCGACGTATCAGCCTTTCTAGTCCAGTCAATAAAACAAAGGCAAGTACATTTTGTATTAGTTTACAATTATTTAGTAATCATTTTAATGCAAGTTTAAACCACGATGCAACACGGAACTCTCTCTGAGAGCACTGACTGTAACTACTGTAACTATTGGGGACTGGGGGAGTAGTGTAATGAGTATGACCACATCCAAAGTAATATACTGACTGTGTTAGCTTACCCCTCATACACACGGGGATAAGCCATATCGTATCAATAGGATACAACTGTACAACCCAAGCCGGTCATATTCATTGCCTATTCACATCACAGAACTGTAACTGTTTTAAAACTGTAACTGCTTAGTTGATTTTCAAAATTGTTTAAAAGTGCATGATTCTATTATTATTTCAATTGTTAAATTAGCATGAATTGTACTTTGCTCCCTCCTGACTGGAGACCCAATATTTTAGGTATCACTGATGAGGCTTTGTTCCGCGATCCCAAGATGAGGATTTCGAGACTGATGAGCTGTTTGCCTAGAGTTTTCTTTTCTTCTTGATGTATGTAGTAAATGGTTTAAGTTGTATCTTTCATTTCATTTTAAAAGTTGTTAGCCCAATGATTATATCATGTTTTTGAATATGGCTAATCAATTAAGTTTACTATAATGACATCACTAATATTCATGTAATCACTATCATGTTGCTACTTAAACTTAGCATTGTCCTAATGTTAGCATTGTCCTAAATATTCTATATCATATTGCTATGCTTGTATCATATTATTCTGTTTGTCTAACATGTATTTGTAGACATGCTGTAAGCATGATCAGCTTTGTCAAACCAGGACATATGCAATAGAGAATTGTTGATGGGCCAATACGGCGTTATACAAGAAGAATTCTCTGAACCGCCTAACGACCTATCCGGCGTTATACAAGAAGATTTGGACGACCGCCGTCAAGTGAAAAAGGCGTCTTCAAGTCTGCTCAAATATTTGAAGAAAGGCGTCATCAAAGGGCTCTTGGTTTTCCTATTTTATCAATGTATTTTTTATATTTATTGAGTCTAGGAATACGATGTACACTGCATCGTACTGGCAAATAGGCTACCCAAGAAACGTTTTCAAAATACCCTTTCATTTTGAAAACAAGCCCACTTACAAAAGCCCAAACTAGTTCCTAACTGCTTGACTTTTCAAAAAGCCCAAAACCAATTTGCAAAAACCCTGACAGAACTCCAACAGAACTCCAGGAGAATTCGGCCAGAGTTCGGCCAGAATTCGGCCAGAGTTCGGCCAGAGTTCGGTTAGTGCCCGTTGCTTTTTGAACTTGGTCTTCCTGCAGTTACGGATCCCACCGAGATTTTCTCATAGAGTTCTGTCCGAATTCTGCCCGAATTCTGTCAGAATTCTGCCTTTGGAAAAACTATAAATAGAGAAGGATTTCGATCATTTCAACTCACTCATTCACTCATTCACTCATTCACTTTCATATCTCTTCTCTATAAGCCCACTACTTCTTCCAAAGTATTCTGAGCTATTCATTTTTAAATTCCAAGCCAGTTACAATCCTCTAGTCGATTTGCCAGTGCGGTACGGTCTAGAAGTTTCAGAGCGGTTGTAATCAGAGGCTTGATTAAAGAAAGACTCTTCACAATTGAAGTTGGTCGAGTACTTCGGATCAAAGCTCGCGTTGTAGAAGTTGCAAGAACTTCAGATGAAAACTTGTGGTGATTTTCCATAGTGGATTCAACTGGAAGCTAGACTTCTTCCGACTGGACTAGTCCTCACAAGAGGAAAACCAGTATACATCCTTGTGTTTGCGTTTGCTCTCTACTCTCTACTTTTTATTTACATATCTGTGATATATATTCTGTGATCTTGTTACTAACATTTTTAAATAGTTAATTTCCGCTGCCTACTCTATTCACCCCCCCTCTAGAGTATTGCGCTTTACAACTCGTTCCTACAATCGGTCCTACAAAAGTTTAATAAAGTTTTATTTTCCCGATGTTGAGTTATGATAAATATAGTATTGTTGTATGGTTACCTGCTACTGAACAGCTTACTGTCGCCGTTTCAACAACGGTGCAGGTTGGGCATGATCCGGTTCGACCCAATTATTTGGGATCGGGTCGTGACATGTTTTTAGTGGTGGCCCATGCAGGTCTGAACAACAACTTAGGAAAATATACCTAGAAATAATTAGAACACTAGAACATTGATTTGTCACAACATAGGTCCGAATTATATATAAATAATTATTTTCGATTGATTATAGACTGGTAGGATACCTTGCTTATGTTTGTACCCTAAACCTTCCAGAATATAACCAAGGAAAAGACCAATCCTGCTGGCAATGAGGTGTCATCTTCGGATCATACCCCATCTCCTCAACCAAGTCCAGGGTCTTTTCCCTCGCGACTGATTAACCGTCCCCATAATGCATCCAGTGAAGTTTTTACTACACTGGCGATTCCTACCTCTTCTCAAACTAAGTTGCATTTCCTTGGTGGAGTATCCATTCCTGTTGCTCCACCAGTACCAGCAAACACCTTCCAAATGGTTGCCCTATTTCAAGTAATCATGGAGTCCCAGAAAGCTCAAGATGAAGCCCAGCAGGAACAGATGAATATCACGAGAGAAGACATGAAGAACGTCAATGATGTAGCCTTAGCTATCTCCAACCAAGTTGGAGCGGAACCTCGTCCTAGGAGGGATACCCCTAAATCTAGAAGATATTCGGGCCCTATCAAGTACTCTACTTTCCAGCAGTCTTGTCGTAAGAGGCTATTGGCTTGTGACTACTGCAATAGGCCTGGTCACCAAGCCAATAATTGTCGCAAGAGATTGGGAAATGTTTGGTATGTGGATCTGCTGAACATCGGGTAAAGGATTGCCCCTTATCTTTCCATCATACCAGAATACCTATCCCAGCAACACCTGTTAGGCCACAACCTAGGGACTCTCTTCCTATCCAGCAGACCCTGCCTCCTACAATAAGGCATGATGCATACTCCAGGTTCATAGAAGATGAAGCAGTTGGAGACTGCTCATGCAAGAGCCAGAACCATGAAGAATAGTACATAGGACTGCTGAATAGCATTATCTATTTTTTTGAAAGTTGTAACAGGATGTCCTTAGATCAATCATAAGAGTTTTTGCTGTAATTCTCCACATGAATAAAACTTCTTAGTTACACCTTTATGGTAGATGTTTTTCCTGATAGTCTTCCCGGATTATCCCAGATCTAGACCTAGGATTCACCATTGACCTAGTTCCCGGCTCTTTTCCTATTTCTAAAGGATGTTACAGAGTCAACCCGAAGGAGGCCAAGAAGATGAAGGACCAGATCAATGAAGGCTCTAGGATTTATTCAGGAAGGAACTTCACCTTAGGGAACACCTATCTTGTTTGTGCCCAGGAAGGATGGAACAACGGATGTGCATCAATTACCAGACACTAAAGAACAAGTACCCTCTACCCGGATCGAGGATCTGTTTGATCTGTTTGTGTGGAGTTAGGGTGTTTCGAAGTTTGACTTAAGATCTGACTACCATCAAATCGAAGTCAGGAAGGAGGACATTTCCAAGACGACGTTCAAACACCATGTATGGGTAGTTTTCTTTGGTCACGACGTTGGACTGACAAATGCTCCTGCTGTGTTCATGAATCTCATGAACAGAGTTTTTCATGAGTATTTGAAATAGTTTATCTTCTCCATAGATAATATTCTGATATATTCGAAGACTGAAGAAGAGCATGAAGAACATCTGAGGAAAGTTCTGGAAACTTTGAAGAAAAAGAAGTTTTATGATAAGTTATCTGAACGTGGATTTTCTTTGACAAAGTGGATCTTTGGCCATGTTGTCAAGAGAAGAAATTTCGATGGAAGATAGCTGCAGTTGAAAAGTGGTATACCCCAAGTTCAATTCGGAAGTTTCTTGAACTTGGCTGGCTACTATCAGAAGTTCGTGAAGGATTTCGCCAAGATTGCTGAGCCGATGGCGAAGCTCACTTGGAAGAATGAAGAGTTCATCTGGACGAAAAATTGCCAGGCGACATTGAGGAGCTGAAGAAGAGGCTTACCACTACACCAATCCTTGCGCTACCCACAGGAACCGGTGGTTTCTCAATTTACAGTAATGCCTCTGGAAAAGGACTGGGTTGCGTTCTTCAACAACATGGAAAAGTAATTGCTTACACATCTAGGCAACTACAGACTCATGAGAAGAATTATCCCACACCTAATTTGGAATTTGCTGCAATTATCTTTACTTTGAAGCTATGGAAGCATAATTTTTATGGAAAGGAAGTGAAAATATATACAGACTACAAAAGTCTAAAATATGTCTTCACTCAGAAAGAGCTGAATGTTAGACAAAGAAGATGGCTGAAGCTAATGAAGGATTTCAACATCGACCCGCTATACCACCCGGGTCGGGCTAATGTGATCGCTGATACACTTGGTCGATACCAGTGGCGATGTTCTTAACCAAGGAGTGGCACCTACTAGAAGACGTCGAGAAGCTTGGACTGGAGGTTATACTATTTGGAGATAGAAGGACGGAGCTGGATGCTGATTCAGTATTGATGAAGTTCGAGGCTGATGGACAAAATCAAGAGGACGTAGTTTTAAAACGAGGCACTTTGCAGGCTTAGAGATCAAGTATTGGCAAGAACACTTGAGGGTTTTTAAATCGATCAGCAGTGGAACTCTGAAGAATGGTACGAGGCTTTGTGTATCGGTTGACAAACGGAGGAATGAGTTGATGAAAGAAATGCACCAGTCGCAGTATTCCATATATTCAGGAGCTAATAAGATGTATCGGAATATGCCTCCATTGATTGGTGCTATGGAATGAAGAAGGACAATTCCAGGTATGGGATTAGATGTGAATTTGTCAACATGAGGAATTTAGCAAGAGAACAACAAGTTTGTTGCAGCCGCTGGACAATTCGGAGTGGAAGTAGAAGCATATAACAATGAACTTTGAGTAAGGATTGCCTTGTTCCCAAGGAGGGAAGGGCACCAATTGGATTATAGTGGACCGACTGACTAAGTCAGCACACTTTATTCCCTTCAAGGTTAGTTTATTCACCGAGAAGTTGGCAGCATTGTACGAGAGGCACCCCTACCGGATTTATGGAGTACAAACCGGCAGACAATCAAAGAAGATAATCCAGACGCTTGAAGATATGTTAGATCTTATGTTTTGGAAATTGGAGGGTCTTGGAGAAGATCATTTAAAATTGGTAGAGTTTCCTTACAACAACTACCAAGTTAGCATCGTCAATCAGTGGAGTTTGAAGAAGGAGATAGCGTCTTTTGTGAAGATTTTCTCCTACCAGAGGAACGATCAGTGTTAGCAGAGCAGGAAAGTTGAGCCAGCTCAGACGCTACATTCCGAATTCGAGTCCTATATTGGATAATTCAGAGCTGAAGATTGGACTCAACCTTTCAGTGCCAGATAAACCAGTTGCAAGTGTAGTCAGAGGTGAGAAGAAGATCAGAATTTGAGCCATCATTTAAACTCCTACTTCTTATCTTTTCGTTCTAAACTTGACTGATGCTGCTAAATTAGCCTAGTTTTGCAAGCTATCTTTTTGTCAAGCTTGATCATGACGGTATTTTATTGCGTGCACCCACTAAAATATTGTCTAATCAGGACCGGTGCAAGATGGTCTGATCAACCTCGTGTACTTTGGTTCGCTTTTGTATTTTTCTACATGGATAATATCATAAATGAAACTTGTCCCTAAACCGTCTCATCCACGACTGCCTTGAAAATTCTTATTGTTGGACCTGAGTTACGGGCGTAGTACCCGTACCTGTTCGATTCTCCTACCCTGCCTTTAATTTCGAGGACGAAATTTTCTAAGGATGGAAGATTGTGAAACCCATATTTTGTGATTAATTAATATTAGTGTTTTAGTATTATTATTAGTATTTCTAATATTGTTATTATTATTATTCATATATTTTCCTGAGTGTAAATGATTTCAAAAAAATATATAACATGCATTTTTTGAATTCAGACCCAGACCCGAGTCCGAACCCAAACCCAGTCCTGAGCCAAACCCAATCTCATTTTCCTTTCTTTCCTAAAGTCTGATTGGTTTATATAAAATAATAATAAAATAAAATATAATATATTCTTTTGATCTGGTCCAATTGGACCAGAACCCACTACCAACCCCTCGTTTCACATTCTTAACTCCCCTCCTTAACTCTCTCCCGTAACTCCCCAACTCTTCACCCCTTATAACTCCCTCACAATTTCCCACAACAGAGAACACATCCCACCATCACCACCTTTCATCCCTACTAATCCCACTCCCCTCCTTCCCAAAGCTCCTCGGACCGAGCACCCTTGGGCCGCGAGCTCTTCCCAGCCGCGCGCCCCGAGCCCCTTCGGCCAGCGCCGACCCTCTGCGTCCCGGTCGCTCGGACCCCCTCTACCTCGATCCGCACGCCGTGTCCTAGTCTGCGCGGCCTCGTCCTGCGGAGCCAGTCGCCGACCCCTTCACCCCCGCGATCCGCCCCCGTCGGCCTCCCTCCAGGCCCGACGCCGTCCCTGGGCCGCTGTCCCGCCGGCATTCCCCGCTGGCAGCGCCGACTCCCACGGCGACTCCCCGCGCCCCTTTTCGGCAGCGCCCCTGTCCGCCCTCTCCCCGTGGCCAAGCCCCGACTCCGGCGTGCCCTTCTGCGCCCTGTCGCCAGCACCCTAGCCCGATGTTCCCTGTCGCGACGATCCCCTCTGGCTGATCCCCTGCCGCGGATCTGTCCGAGTTCGTTTTCCCTTGCTGTTCCCTGGTCGTGCCCTGGATCTGAGTTTTCGGCGTTCTTCGTCAGACATTGCTGGTTTTCAGCGTTGACCTAGAAATACGTCGCTGTTCGGAGCTATATTTTCCTTCTTTAACATTCATCTGAGAGCTCTAGCCGAGCAATCCGAGGTATAACCCCCTGTCCCGCTCATTTTATTATTATTTTCGATGATGAAATGGTCCCCGATTCCCTTTGGGAATTCGATTTTAGCGACGTCGTAATTTTTTGGGACTTTCAGAAAGGTCCTGTGAATTATTTTGAATTCTCGGAATATTTCGGGAACTGATTTTTGGTATGTTTTAGTTTTCCGGAATTTTTCCGGAACGTTCTGTGATTTGTGGAATTGGAATCGGACTTCCGAAATTATTTCGGGTTGTCCCGATTATGCTGTGGATTGGCTGTGGATGTATTTTATATATAAAATGCGGGTTTTTCCCTGGTTTTGAACTTGCAGGAATTATCGGCACCATTTTCCCAGTTTTTGGGTTGACCAAAAACAGAGGAGATGCTGCCCGATTTTTTCGTAAATCCTGAATTATTTTCAAAATGAATTTAAAATGAGGATCGGACCATATCTGAGACTTATGATTTATCATTATTTTATTATTTATTTCTGTTTACATTTATTTAATATTTTTAGTTTAGGACTAACGTCAGTCTTATCTTATTTCAATTTATGTAAATAAATTGTAATGGACATAAGCCCAGCTGGCTGGTCTGTGACTGTAATAGCTTAGATTTCCTGTCTTTTCTGGTTTTCGAGTTTTTACTGTTTAACGATTAAAATGATTAAAAAGTATTTTTCTTATAAAATTAATTAATATTTTCTCATCTTAAAATTGACAAGTTTGTTACTTATTAAAAATCACGTATTTCTCACTAAAATAAGAAAATTAGTTTTAATTTTATATTATTAAAAATTACCAAGTTTTCCTAAAGTAATCTGGCAGCGACGACGTTTTCCGAATTCAAAGTTAAAATGACTATTTTCCCTCATATTAAATCAACGCACAAATAATCGTGTTTTCTGTGTTTGGTTAATTAAAAGATTTAAAATTGACTAGGGAACAGTTTAGAGATTGCAACTAGCCTAGTTAGCATTGACGATTCTTGGTTTCTGAGACAGCTTATCGAATGTAGGATCTCGAGGAAGAGTCTGAACTTTCATCCCGACGTATCAACCTTTCTAGTCCAGTCAATAAAACAAAGGCAAGTACATTTTATGTTAGTTTACAATTATTTAGTAATCGTTTTAATGCAAGTTTAAACCACGATGCAACACGGAATTCTCTCTGAGAGCACTGACTGTAACTACTGTAACTATTGGGGACTGGGGGAGTAGTGTAATGAGTATGACCACATCCAAAGTAATATACTGACTGTGTTAGCTTACCCCTCATACACACGGGGATAAGCCATATCGTATCAATAGGATACAACTGTACAACCCAAGCCGGTCATATTCATTGCCTATTCACATCACATAACTGTAACTGTTTTAAAACTGTAACTGCTTAGTTGATTTTCAAAATTGTTTAAAAGTGCATGATTCTATTATTATTTCAATTGTTAAATTAGCATGAATTGTACTTTGCTCCCTCCTGACTGGAGACCCAACATTTTAGGTATCACTGACGAGGCTTTGTTCTGCGATCCCAAGACGAGGATTTCTAGACTGATGAGCTGTTTGCCTAGAGTTTTCTTTTCTTCTTGATGTATGTAGTAAATGGTTTAAGTTGTATCTTTCATTTCATTATAAAAGTTTAATAAAGTTTTATTTTCCCGATGTTGAGTTGTGACGAATATAGTGTTGTTGTATGGTTACCTGCTACTGAACAGCTTACTGCCGCCGTCTCAACAACGGTGCAGGCTGGACATGATTCGGTTCGACCCAATTATTTGGGATCGGGTCGTGACAGAGTACTATCTTTAGGAGAAATAGATACAGGCAGTGACAACTTTGTATCTATGATAAAGGAACACAAAGAGCAATAGTCCTTAAGCTAGTTACAGGAACATCAAAGTAATCAAAAGCGGAAGTTCTTTCATTAGGTATGTATATTATTTCTTCTTCCGGGAAAACATCCTCGAGAAGTTTAATACGTGGAGGTTTATCTACAACACTCGCTTCTACAATGATGGCGAAACGGGTCAGATTGATCACAAATGGTTCATCTGATTGAGCTGGACGTTTGCTTCAGTGAAGATTAACCACCAACGGTTGCTCCTTCTTAGTGCGCAAGTAAATGACCAGTGGTTTGCCTTTTTTCGTCCTGAGATCGATTACTAGAGGTTCTTCTGCCTTGACGCTAATATTATTTTTGTGCAAGTCAACAAAAAAAGGTGTACCAACCCCAGATTGAGTCTCATGAGAAATTCTGGTAGGCTCTTTTCATACAGGGCCCTTCAAGTATATCGCTAAGGGTTGTTCAACTGGTTCCTTCCAATAGGAGCTTTCAAATGGCTAGAGGTCCATCTATCATCTGATCAGTATATGCTTCTTCTTTCTCGTATATAGCCTTGTCTTCTTTGTTTAAAACCATATGCGACGATTCATCATCAACATGTCTCTTATCACGAGGTTTATACAACCTTGAATCAGAGAAGTAAACTTTGACCCCCTTGAAAGGATCAACATCAGTAAATTCCGTGCACACTAATCCTTCTTTGTTTACATATTTGAAGCACTAATGAAGAGTATATGGTACCAAAAGATTGTCATGTATCCACGACCGCCCCAACAAAACATTGTAAGAGACATTGGCGTCAATCACATAACATGTGAGTTCTGTCCGAAGATTTCCAATTTGGCAATTGAGCCAGATTTTCCCCCGAGGATGACTTCATCCTGCGTTGAAGCCAGTAATGGTAGTAGAAGTAGGTGACAACTTGTGCATTGGAATCCCCAACACCTGAAGCAGACTTCTGGGAATCTCACTAACAGATGAGACATGATCTATTGGAATGCGGTCCACCTTACAAGCTCCGATATACCCTGTATAGTACAAGGGTCTATCATGACGATTATCTTTCAAAGAAATGTCCCCCTGAGTAAAGGTGATATTGGGAATCATCTCTGATATATTATGACAATGCGGACAAGTCCCAGGGTCGTGTCATTAGGTTCCGCCATCTGAGATAGGTAAGAGTCTGCATGCTGCAATGCCTGACTCAATGCATCACGAGTTTCTTTGGAAAGACGAAGTAGCTCAAATTTGGACAGTCAAGTGGCAGTATAAGCAAGCTATACCAATATGTCAAAGTTGGAAGGTTTGTCAAGACCGAAGGAGTTAGGTTTCTTCAGGGACTTGTCGAACCTTACCTCTTTCTGTTTTTCCTTTTCTCCTGTAGTCTGCTTTGATGGCCCAGACCCTGATGAAGCCTGAATTGCAGGTGGATTAAGAGCATGAGCTACGATAACAGGGTTATCTTCTTCATCTTGATTTGAGAAACGCTGATATGCTTTTCCGGATATGGTTTCACCAACCAATGCTTCATCAACCATATTGTATGACTTACTCTTATTTTTCTTGCTCTGAGTCTTAGGAGTATTAGAGACAGATTTTGGATCCATATCTCTAAGAAGATCAGGATGGATCCACATGACTTCACCATGCTGAGTAGTGAATGGTACAAGTCCAGTCGTCTGATCACGAGCCGGAGGGAGATTGACAATTTGAAACGTCGCCTTTGGTATTGATGTGACACCATCTTGCACTTCGATTGCAGGAAAGTCTCTAAACTGGAGAGAAACAAGATTTGCGGAAACTTGTTTCTCATCCGTATGTAGTGTAATGGCCTTTGAATCCAACAACTGTTGGATATGATTCTTCAATATGTAGCAATCATTCGTAGGGTGATGTACATACTGATGATAAAAGCAATACTTCGAATCGTTTGTTCGCCCTACTTCTTCAGGCCTTCGAGGGGAGGAAGTTGTAGCTGGTTCATTTTCATCAGTACATGGAAGATGTCCAATATGAGGGCTTCATATAAAATAAATAAATAAATAATTTCCAAAAAAGTAAGCCCACTTTTTAAATTTTTAAATTTTTATTTATTTTTAGTTTTAAATATTTTTCGAGTTAGAAATTATTTTTTTATTTTTATTTTTAATTATATAAATATTTTTCAATGACAAAAGATTTGCCAAATTATTTTTAAGATTTGAGTTTATGAAATATATTTTAAATATTATTTGATAATATTGAATATTATTTTGAATATTATTGTAATCAAATATTAGAGTTAGATTTGATTCATTTAGTTTTGAAATTAATAACTGTTATCTTTGACCAATGAAAAGATTTGCTAAATTATTTTTGTAAGATTTAGATTTATGCAAAAATACATTAAATTTTATTTGATAATATTGGATATTATTTATTATGATCAATTATGTATTAAGATTTTATCCATATATGTTTGAGATTGATTTGATTTGAATTTAATGGAAAGACTTATTCATTAGATTATTTACCCTTCCAAATTAGGAAATTGAGTCAATCTCCATCTATTTAAGGAGGCCTTATTCTTCTCCCAAACTAAAACATAATTAAGTATTTGCTACCCATTATATATATCTATTGAACCTATGTCATCTCCCATAATTTATTTTCCAAAATTTCTCTTTTTTTGTCCAAAATAGGCCAAAATTTGTCAAAAATTCAGCCTCATTTTTTTTGAAGCTATAGCAACTTTAAGAAGCCATTGCGACCAACTCCGGACTCTTTTTTACCTCCAATTTTTTGTTAGAACCGATCGAGGTTATCTTTCCAAATCTATATTTTATTTTATTTTATTTTTTACGTAAATTTTTGGAGATTTATTTGAGTGTCGGTTGTCCAAAAATTGACGCGTCGTACTGTTTTTGAGATTCCGGGAGATCTCGAACTCCGATTTACGATCTGTTTGAAGTTTTGGAAAACTAATACGATGATATTCGAATATAGTTTTTCTAGAAATTCAAAAATTCATTTAGTATTTTATTTATTACGTTGAACTCAGATTTGATTGATAAATTATCGATTTGGTCACGGTTAGCCATAACGGCGATAATGTTTGACCAAAGCGGAATTTTGTGGCACGGTCGATTTCGGTGCACTTGTGGAGCTGAAATGTACCATGATACATTTTCAAATCTCGAGTTCATAACGTTTGACTAATTAGTCAACGGTATGTCTCGATTTGCGTGTCATAGTTTCCAAAATTGGAAACATGACTTTCTATGGCCAAAATTTCGTATTTGAATTATCTTTCAGATTATTATTAGGTTAAATTATATTTTTTATAGGTATTTTATTTCAAAATTAAATAATATTATTATTTTTGGTATTTAAGTATAGCTTATTGATCTTAAAGATATTATTATAATATTTTCTATAGACCCTTGTACCCAAATTTTATTTCAAAATTTCGTATTTAAGTATAGCTTATCGAGCTAAACATGATTTTCTATAGTTTCCAAAATATTTATTTAAAATATTTTGACTAATAGTTTTCAAATATCAAAACGTATTTTCCAAAATAGTTATAAATATTCATATATATATTTCTTATTAAGGATTTATGTTTCTATTAAACGAATTTCTCTTCGATTTCCATCTTGATCATACTAGTCGTACGACCGTAGTTAGTGCAAATTCTGACTGCTTTATATCGACCCTAGGCTAAGAAGACTGTTCCAGACCAATAGCACAATTTCTTCCATCGTTAGAGGTCGTTTTGCATAGTTATGACATCAACGACTATTATGTGCCAATATGATCATGTCACACAACAACTGCAACTAAACGAGGCATGTATAGTATTGCATTATATTTTTGGTACATTATAATGCTTTCTTTATTATTTTCTTATTTGATATCCCATTAAGACACGATGGTGACATGGTAGGCTTATTGTATCATTGACCATTATTGTTGTTAGTGAGTCGAGAGGGAAAATACTCGATAGGTACGTGAACAAATCCAACTATTATTTTTGAATTATAGCTAAGTCGTACACCTGATGTATGGGTTAGCCGTACCAAAATTGAATGCTAGCCATCATATGATTGCCATATTAGCCCGGTCGTTCACGTATCGAAAGGTATTTCACACACACTATTGTTTCCATTGTTCATAATCATAGTTCAGTTCTTTATCTACATGTTTCTTTTCTATTGACTTATATGTTCATGGTTATTATTTCTTATATATAGTTCATATCTTGCTAGTCCTTTACATATTCTTTATCATTACTGTTTCTCATCGTTCTAGCTTATTTTGTGCTAACTATATTAATTCAATATGGTTGTACTTTGCTCCTTTCCTGACTGGATCATTGTAGATGACTTTGCATGCTTCCTACTTTTGCGCTATGGACTATACGGGGATATAGAGATCTCAAAGGTTGACCTTAGATTCTAGATAGATTAGTTAGTTTCTTTTATTTAAATGTTTAACAGATTGTTCCTCAATATCATTTTTAATGTATTATTGGATTTGTAAATAAAATAGTTATTGTGAATGAGCAATAAGATATGATTTTCTTGTATTTGAGATTGACATTGAGACTTACACAGCGTACTACCATTGATGCTGCGTCATAGGCTGTACTTGGCTACGTACTTGTATCCAAAAAAGCGGGAGCGGGTTGTAAAAAAAAATTTTGTGGCCCATGCAGGTCTTCTCCTAATAAATTATCAGATTTTCAAAACTGATACTTTTATTCAAGGATAGATACTTAAATTTTTCTATCATGATAAACTTGTTTGAATATCTAGAAACTCCTTTGAAAGTTCTTATGGACAAAGTTTGAAAGAATATTCGGTAACTTACAATGCCAAGGCAGATGCGCACTGTCGCCATTTATTTGAATTATGGAGACTGCAATTTCACTACAGCCAGCAGCGCACTAGCAAGGCATGATCCCTAAGTTGAAGTAATTTCAAGTGAGCATAGGTTATCGAATATTATTAAAACTATACCCTAGTTGCGCTATTTGATCTTTGAGTTTTTATGTCAATATTAGATAAAGTTAATAGAATATTCGATACCATATCATATTTAAGTCATGAAACCAAGAGTTTACTGCAGCTAGCTGTACACTGGCGAGGCATAGATTCTCGGTAAAATGACTTTGGATATGCTTACGATTTTTGGATACTATAGAGGCTATATCTTTTATTAGCGTATGACTATTAATTTTTTTAATTAATTTGATGTCCTATTTCTTATTACCATCTTCTTAATAAACTGCTAGTTCTTCCTTTCTTTCTTATCTTTCCTATTCAAGAATCATGATTTAGTTTCTTCCTTCAAATCATTTAGAACTGATTACTATATTTTGATTCTATTCCATTAGATTCATAATCATACTTAGATTTTGAATCTATTATCGTGTCTAAGTAATTTAGGTTAAGTAACGGATCGTGTCGAAAGATTCTGATTGAATCATTCTTAACGACTTTTTGATCGCGACTAGACTATTTTGATTATATTTCTATCATGCCAATTTGTATCATTTTCTAGAATTTTAATTCTATTCGCTGACCAATTTTGATCGTTATCGTATTATTTCTTTGTCGTGCCTAGTCGTACTATTTAAATTTTTGTGGATAAAATTTTTCTAAGGTGGATAGATTTGTAAGCCTATTTTTTGAATTTTTAAAATTTTATTTAGTTTTAGTTTTAAATATTTTTTGAGTTAGAAATTATTTTTTATTTTTATTTTTAATTCTATAAATATTTTTGAATGACAAAAGATTTGCCAAATTATTTTTAAGATTTGAGTTTACAAAATATATAGTAAATATTATTTGATAATATTGAATATTATTTTGATTATTAATGTAATCAAATATTAGAGTTAGATTTGATTAATTTAGTTTTGAAATTAATGACTATTATATTTGACCAATAAAAAGATTGCTAAATTATTTTTATAAGATATGGATTTATGCAAATATACTTTAAATTTTATTTGATAATATTAGATATTATTTATTATGATCAATTATGTATTGACATTGGATCTATATAGGTTAGAGATTGATTTGATTTGAATTTAATGGAAAGACTTATTCATTAGATTCTTGACCCTTCCAAATTAGGAAATTGAGTCAATCTCCATCTATTTAATGTTGGTATTTTTGCCTTTGGACTAGAAAAGATAGACCCACATCGGCTACACCAAATGGTGAGTATCTTAATATAATACATTGCTTGTGTTGAGGTGTGCACATGAGGTGTGGTGGGGCACAACTGTGTGTCATGTGGGAGTATTTTTCTAGAAGGAAAAAGGATTAATTCCAACAAAGATATAAGTTAATTTTTGTTAAGCGGACTCGGACTCGGACACGGACTCCAGGATGTCTCGTGCATGTACAGGAGTGTTCGGAGGGTAGGTGTGGACTGTCACACTTCTATGCTGATTGTGGGATGATCTAAAATATCAAACTCTATTTTTGAGTATTGGTATTTTAGTCCCACATCGGATAGGCGAAGAGGTGAAGTCTCAACTCCACTCTATAAATAGAGCCCCTTGGCCTCCTTTGAAAGATGCACCAAGAAGAGAGTTAAGGGAGTCTATGAAGTCCAGGAAGCTCGTTCAAGTCTCAAATATTGACTTACGAGCGTTCCAGAAGTTCTTCGTGAACTTGCTGGTTCATGGGAGCAGATCGTGTTGGGGCGAATCTTGCTTTGAGCAACGGTGATCTTAATCACCCCAGCAAGAACCTTTTTTCTTTCTTCTTTCTTCTCCTTCATCTAAGTTGTAACTCAGTTCTGTCCGTCTGCAACTGCGATTGCAAGGAAGAACGTGAGATTTATTTTCTGAACTCAGTTCTGTCCGTCAGCAACTGCGATTACGAGGAAGAACGTGAGATTTACTTTCTGATTATTGTTGCTTTTGTAATCAGATTCATATTATAGTGTTCCTCTTGGATCTCGAGAATAATCAGAAGGTGGACGTTTGTTTAACCTCTGATCTCGACTTCGAGTCTACTATCTTTGATCAAGCCCCGGGACTAACAATCTTAAAGCAAGATCCTTGTAGATGGAGAACTCTCGTGCTTCTCTCATCGATACCAGCTTTAACAAGTTGGAGAAATTCGACGGAGAACATTTCCAAATCTGGAAGAGGAAGGTCACCCTTAATCTTCAACTCGTGGACGTAGACCATGTGTTGATTGAGGATGAATCGACGATTCCAGAAGGAGGAACAGCCGATGCTATTGCTGCCGCACTCGTCAAGCAGAGCAAATGGAAGAGAGAAAACTGCATCTATAAACTGCTGATTCTCAATTCTATGGAAGACTCTCTGGCAGAGTCATATTCCAAGAAGGTGAAGGCCAAAGAGATATGGGATTCTTTGGGTAAGCTATATAAAGATGATGAGAACAGGTCCAAAATCTTCATCGTCGAGAAGTACCACAAGTGGCTCTTCGAAGACGAGATGGTGATGCTACCTCAAGTAAAGGAATTCCTGAAGTTGTGCCAGAAGTTAGATGACGAAAAGATGTCCCTCGTCGACAAGTTTGTCGTTGGAGGGATAGTCTCAAAACTTTCTGCTGGTTGGAGCAACTTCTATGCTAGAATGCATCGGAAGAAGCTGGACATTAGCTTGGAAGATCTTCTACAAGAAATCTACGTTGAGGATGAAATACGATCTCAACAGAAGATGGACTCTCTGTCCAAACAACTGGCTAAGGCCAACTTGGTACAGACAAGAGAGTTCAAAGGGAAGCAAGTGGCTTCTCATCACAAGAAGAAGGACTCCACAAATCTGAAAGTGAAGGGTCCTTCGTTCAAGCAACAGAAGTCCAAGTCCTACGTGACTTGCTTCAACTGTGGCAAGAAGGGTCACTACAAGAGTGAATGCAAATCCAAGCCCAAACAAGCTGAGCAAGGTGAGCCTAGCAAGGTTTCCATAGTTTCTAACATTGTTGCTATGATTGCTCAGGTCACAGCTATGGGGGCTGACTCTGACTGGTAGATAGACACTGGTGCGACCTGCCATGTCTGCTCTTACAAGGAATGGTTCGTCACATACCAGCCAACTTCTGAGAAAGTTATCATGGCGAACCAAGCCCAAGCTGAAGTTCTGGGGGTCAGAATTGTGGAGCTGAAACTCACATCCGGGAACACTCTGACGCTTCAAGATGTGAAGCACATTCCGGTGATTGTAAAGAACCTAATCTCTGGAAGCCTGCTTAGCAACGCAGGCTTGAGGATGGACATCAATGCTGGCCAGATGGTGATGTCCAAGAAGGGAACATACTTCGAAAAAGCTTTTCAAACTGAAGGGATGTTCAAAATTCAGCTTGTAAACTAGTCAAATGTAATCAATGAAATCTCTATTTCTGATTATTCTCTTGAGTTGTACATAATAGGCTAGGACATGTTCACTGTAAAAGAATTAACAAAATGTCCAGTCTAGGACTTCTCTCCAAATGTGGGGGTAAGGTATAGAAGTGTGAAGTATGTGCTCAGACAAAGATCACAAGGAAACTCTTTCATCGGGTCAATCGAAGCACAGATCTTCTGGAGTTGGTGCACTCCGATATCTGTGACTTCAAACAATTCTCTACAAAAGCCGGGATGAAGTATTTCATAACGTTCATCAATGACTTCTCAAAGTACGTGTTCGTCTACTTGCTCAAGTCTAAAGATGAAGCGTTCGAGAAGTTCAAGGAGTTCAGGACCGAGGCTGAACGGCGAACTAGACAACAACTCAAGAGGCTAAGAAGTGATCGAGACAAAGAGTATCGGTCTCATGAATTCACATTGTTCTGTAAAGAACATGGAATCATAAACGAGACTGCTGCTCCATATTCTCCTCAATCTAACGGAGTAGCGGAGAGGAAGAACAGAACGTTGACAGAAATGATGAACTCAATGCTGCTAACTGTGGATCTTTCTAAATGCTATTGGGGAGAAGCTGCATTGACGGCCACTTTTATTCTAAATAGAGTGCCGTATGCAACTTCGGACGTACTCCTCATGAACTCTGGTTCAAAGTCAGACCTAACTTGAATATCATTCGAGTGTTGGGGTATCTGGCCTATGTGAAGCTCCCAGATCTGAAGATTCAGAAGCTGGGGACAAGGACTACGAAGATGATCTTCTTGGGGTATGCCGAGAAGATGATGCTCGGAGATTTCTTGATATTGAGTCAAATCATATCATCGAATCTCGCGATACTGAATATTTTAAAGACAAGTTTGTAAGGCACAAGAACATTGTTCTAACGAACATTCCAGAGAATGAAGAAGGTGCAAAGGTGACTGAGATCTTCAATGAGCCAGTTGTCCAAGATGAAGTTGTTACTAAGGAGACAATAATTGAACCAGAACTCGCTGAGCCGTCGTCGAAGCGAGCGAGGAGGCCGAAGAACTTCGGAGATGACTTCATCACCTATCATGTGGAAGCAGATCCGCTTACCTATGATGAGGCGATGAAGTCCAGAGATGCTATTTTCTAGAAGGAGACGATAGACAATAAAATTGAATCAATCACCTCCAATAACACTTGGGTGTTGGTTGATCTACTTGAAGAAGCAAAACCTATCAGATGCAAGTGGATCTTCAAGAAGAAGATGAAAGCTGATGGAACCATTGACAAGTTCAAGGCCAGGCTAGTGGCAAAAGGGTTTTCTCAGAAGCAGGGGATCGACTACTTTGACACGTATGCTCCAGCAGCCCAGATGACCAACATCAGAATGTTGATTGCTCTTGTAGCGATAAATAAGATGGTGATACATCAGATGGATGTGAAAACGACATTCCTGAATGGCGAGCTGACCGAAAAGATCTACATGCAACAACCAGAAGGGTTTGTCATCAAAGGTCTTGAAGACAAAGTCTGCAAGTTAGTGAAATCTCTGTACGGTTTAAAGCAAGCTCCCAAAATATGGCATGAGAAGTTTGACAAAGTCATTAGGTCAAATGGCTACAAGGTCAGTGAAATAGACAAGTGTGTCTATACGAAGTTTGCTGACGAAAGAGGAGTCATCGTTTGTTTATACGTAGACGACATGCTAATCCTAGGTACGGATATAAGCTGTGTCATGGAGACAAAGAAGTTCCTCTCGACGAAGTTCAGTATGAAGGACTTGGAGGATGTTGATGTTATCTTGGGACTCAAGATCATCCGGACAGACACTAGACTAGCGCTGTCATAGTCTCATTATGTTGAGAAGATGATCACTCATTACGGGTATCAGGATCTTCCAGTGATCGATACGCCGTACAAGTGTGATCTGAAGCTGAAGCCTAATTCAGGAGAAAGCGTCAGGCAGCTAGAGTATGCAAGCGTAATCGGGAGTTTCATGTATGCTACTACTGCCACAAGGCCTGACATAGCTTTTGCTGTGGGAATGCTGAGTTGTTTCACGAGCAACCCAGGCATTGAGCACTGGAAAGCTGTGAAACGGGTTATGAAATATCTCAAGAAGACTCAGACATATGCACTACACTACAGCGGAGATCCGCCGGTAGTGGAAGGCTTCAGTGATGGAAGCTGGTGCTCAGAAGTGGAGAGCGAGAGGTCCACAGGTGGATATATTTTCATAATAGGTGGAGCTGCTATATCATGGAAATCGAAGAAGCCGACTATGCTCTCATGGTCATCCATGGAATTTGAGTTCTTTGCACTTGATACCGCAACGGAGGAAGCAGAATGGCTTCAGGAGCTCATGTATGATCTTTCAGTGGTTAGGACGCATATACCGACAATATCAAAATACTGCGATATCCAGGCGACTGCGGCGTCGGCAACAAATGACCTCTTCAACGGGAAAAAAAGGACTGTGCGGTTGAAGCACAGGGCAGTACACGATCTCATCAAGAGGGGTGTTATTGCAGTGATTGATGTTCGGAGTCAGGAGAACCTGGCGGATCCGTTCACCAAGGGCCTCAAGCGCCAGCTGGTCGATGACACAGCTTGTAAAATGGGCTTGAAGGCATTCTGATATTGTGTTATTACATTCCTACCATAAAGTTTTATACTATTAGTTCAAAGAGAAATCTACTAGGTATCTAGCTTTTGGTTCAAGGTAGGACTATTAACCGGAAGAATATCAGGAACGGTGGGTACTTGTCCTCTGTGGCATGGAGAGGTTACGGACCTATAACCACTATTGTCTACTGTTGTTTTCTGCGAAAAATGGATCCTGTGGGAAGGTTGGCTTAAATGCCTTAATAAGTTCTCAGGCAGAATGAATGCCTTGAGTGCTTTACAGGAAGCACGGTAGCGCAACACTACAAGGAGTGTAACTCCATGCTACAGTAGGGTGACTCCACCATGAGGTTCCTGGTTAGGGGTAATGCCTCGGCTTTGTGAGCCAAGTCACAGCGGAGTAGCACCGCAAATAGGCAGGTAGCCTAATGCTGTATGATAATCGTAATAAAGAGAGGTAGACAGCACTACAAAGAGGACGATGTCCTCATGTTACAGTGGCATGACACCACAAAGAGGTACCAGGTAGGGTAAAGCCTCGGCTTTGCAAGCCATGTCATAGCGGCGTAACACCGCACGGAAGGGCAAAGCTTCATGCTGGATAGTTTGGCACTACAAAGAGGCCAGTGACCTTATGCTACAGTAGTATGACACTACGATGAGGTACCCAGGTGGGGTAAAGCCTCGGCTTTAAGCCATGTCATAGCGGCGTAGCACCGCAAAGAAGCACAATGCTTCATGCCATGACTCTTTATAAAGAACTCACCTATAGTGTATGAACAAAGATATCAGGCCGTCTCTTGAGGGTAAACTTATAGACGCCTAAAATTATGCACTGAAACCAGGCTGGCACAAGGCCTTTAATGTGCAGCCAGAAGCACAGTTGATGTCATTATGTGAGTAGGAAGAATTACAGTTATGGTGCAGAATTTAAGGCTTAGTCTATTCTTGTATCATGCTGTTATTTAACCTATACGAGAAGATTCAAGTCATAGCAAAATCTCTCCTAATGCTTGATGGGAAGTCACTGTGGGGAATGCTCAACCCATATATTGAGATATGTGAAGGATTGTTGGTGTTTTTGCCTTTGGACTAGGAAAGATAGTCCCATATCGGCTACACCAAATAGTGAGTATCTCAATATAATGCATTGCTTGTATTGAGGTGTGCGCATGAGGTGTGGTGGGGCACAAGTGTGTGTCATGTGGAAGTATTTTCCTAGAAAGAAAAAGGATTAATTCTAACAAAGATATAAGTTGATTTTTGTTGTGCGAACTCGGACTCGGACACGGACTCCAGGATGTCTCGTGCATGCACGGGAGTGTTCGGGGGGTAGGCGTGGACTGTCACACTTATATGCTGATTGTGGGATGATCTAAAATATCAAACTCTATTTTTGAGTATTGGTATTTTAGTCCCACATCGGATAGGAGAAGAGGTGAAGTCTCAACTCCACTCTATAAATAGAGCCCCTTGGCCTCCTTTGAAAGATGCACCAAGAAGAGAGTTAAGGGAGTCTGTAAAGTCCAGGAAGCCCGTTCAAGTCTCAAATATTGACTTACGAGCATTCCAGAAGTTCTTCGTGAACTTGCTGGTTCCTGGGAGCAGATCGTGTTGGAACGAATCTTGCTTTAAGCAACGGTGATCTTAATCACCCTAGCAAGAACCTTTCTTCTTTCTTTTTTCTTCTTTCTTCTTTTTTCTTCTTCATCTGAGTTGTAACTCAGTTCTGTCCGTCTGCAACTGCGATTGCAAGGAAGAACGTGAGATTTATTTTCTGAACTCAGTTCTGTCCGTCAGCAACTGCGATTGTGAGGAAGAACGTGAGATTTACTTTCTAATTATTGTTGCTTTTGTAATCAGATTCATATTATAGTATTCCTCTTGGATCTCGAGAATAATCAGAAGGTAAACGTTTGTTGAACCTCTGATCTCGACATCGAATCTACCATCTTTGATCAAGCCCCGGGACTAACATTTAAGGAGTCTTTATTCTTCTCCCAAAACCAAAACCCTTCCAATCTAATCCTAATTAAGTATTTGCTACCTATTATATATACATATTGAACCTATGTCATCTCTCCCATATTTCTTTTTCCAAAATCCTCTCTTTTTTGTCCAAAATAGGCCAAAATTTGGCATAAATTCAACCTCACTTTTTTGAAGCTATAGCAACTTCGAGAAGTCGTTGCGACCAACTCTGGACTCCGTTTCACCTCTAATTTTTTTATTAGAACCGTATCGATGTTAGCTTTCTGAATCTATATTTTATTATTTACGTGAATTTTTGGAGATTATCGGTTGTCCAAAAATTGATCCGTCGTACTGTTTTTGAGATTCCGGGAGATCTCGAACTTCGATTTACGATCCGTTTGAAGTTTTGGAAAGCTGGCACGATGATCTTCGACATATAACTTTTCCAAAATTTCAGAAATTTGTTTAATATTTTATTAATTACGTTGAGCTCAGATTTGATTAACAAATTATCGATTTGGTCACGGTTAGCCATAACGGCGATAACTTTTGACCAAAATATGATTTTTGCGGTACGGTCGATTCCGGTGTACTCATGGAGCTAAAATCTACCAAGATGCACTTTCAAAACTTTGAGTTCATAATGTTTGACTAGTTAGTCACCGGTATACCTCGATTTGTGTGTCATAGTTTTCAAAATTGGAAACATGACTTTCTATGGCCAAAATTTCTTATTTGAATTATATTTCAAATTATTATTAGGTTAAATTAGATTTTTAAGTAATTTATTTCAGAAATAAATAATATTATTATTTTTGGTATTTAAGTATAGCTTATTGACCTTAAAAATATTATTATAATATTTTCTATTTATTTAAGTTATAGTTTTTGACCTAAACATGATTTTCTATAGTTTCCAAAATATTTATTTAAAATATTTTGACTAATAGTTTTCAAATATCAAAACATATATTCCAAAATAGTTATAAATATTCATATATATAAATATATCTTATTTAGGATTTATGTTTTTGTTAAACGAATTTCTCTTCGATTTCTATCTTGATCGTGTTACTCGTACGATCATAATTCATATGAATTCTAACTACTTCATATCGACCCTAGGGTAATCCGACTGTTTCGGACCCAATGGCACAGTCTGTTCCACCGTTAGAGGCTGTCTTGCATAATTATGACATCAGTGATCTTTCTGTGCCAACATGATCAAGTCACACAACAACTGCAACTAAACGAGACAAGTACAGTATTGTATTATATTTTTGGTATATTATAATGTTTTCTTTATTATTTTCATGTGTGATATCCTATTGAGACACGATGGTGATACGATAGGCTTATTGTATCATTGACCATTATTGATGTTAGTGAGTCGGGAAGGGAAATACTCGACAGGTACGTAAATAAACCCAACTATTGTTATTGAATGATAGCTAGGTCATATACCTCACATATGGGTTAGCCATACCAAAGTTGAATGATAGCCATCATTTGATATGCTGTATTAGCCCAGTCGTTCACGTATCGAAAGGTACTTCACACACACTATTGTTTCCATTGTTCATGATCATAGTTCAGTTCTTTATCTACATGTTTCTTTTCTATTGACTTACATGTTCAGGGTTATTGTTTCTTATATATAGTTCATATCTTGCTAGTCCTTTACATATTCTTTACCGTTACTGTTTCTCATCTTTCTTGCTTATTTTGTGCTAAATACGTTAAATGCAATATGGTTGTAATTTGCTCCTTTTCTGACTGGATCGTTGCAAGTGACTTGGCATGCTTTCTACTTTTGCGCTATGGACTAGGAGATAGATATCTCGGAGGTCGACCTTAGATTCTAGATAGATTAGTTAGTTTCTTTTATTTAAATATTTAGCAGGTTGTTCCTTAATATCATTTTTAATGTATTATTGGATTTATAAATAAAATAGTTATTGTGAATGAGCAATAAGATGTGATTTCCGTGTATTTGAGATTGACATTGAGACCTAGACATCATAGTACCGTCGATGTTACGGTGTAGGATGTACTTGGCTATGTACTTGTATCCCGAAAAGTGGGAGCAGATTGTGACAAAAAATCAGGGTGCTTGCAACATTAAAATAATTTCGTCCTCGAAATTCAACAACTTAATAATGATAAGGTAGAAGGCGCCTTTCACCCTCGAACAAATGATCCATCTTGTCTTCAAATATTTAAATGACGTACTCTAAAAGATTGCCACTCTAGCTTAAAAAAATGGCAAGGTATTCAACTATCGGTAATTGCTTTCCTACCATCCATGGCCACTAACGCCTTCCTAAATTTTAAAGATTGCCAACTTATTTACCTACTAGGGATATTCATATGTTATTGCGACTATCTAGGTAAAGCTTATGGAACTTCTAAATTGTGCATCTAATCTAAACGTCTAACTATATCCTCCTAACTATTATCATAATTATATGTCTCTTCTTATCTGACCAAGCTAAGTGATACCTACCATTCTATTTAATCATAATTGTATAACTGATAGGGTATAATAGTAAACGGGTTGGGTTAGGCTATGCTTACGTTCTACTTGTAGAGGGTCAATCTCTACACTAAAACTACCACTCTATTCTTGATTAAGTGACTACCATAAGAGCATAACCTAGTTTGATCATATATTTATTTCTATGTTGAGGACGTCCACCCACCTTTGGTCACACTACCCCATCAAACACATGATGTCCTAAAATTTTATAACCCTTGCACACTAGTTGCAAAAATCACTACCACTAGATATCTATGGTATATGGCATCTCTAATCCCATCATATCTATCAAGCAACCAAAATTCAATAAGCAAACTAACTTACATATAACTTAAGAATTTTTGATAAATTATATAAAGCACGATTATTCATCACTCCGAAATAGGAAGGGACGAGAAACAATGGTACGAGAAAGCAAAGGAAGAATAGTCGAGAGCAAATGCGAAGTTCAAAGACGGTAGAATTTTTTTTAAAAGAATTGTCAAGATAGTTGTGGATTGAGATTTCTAAGGGTTTAATCATTTTCGCAGGCCCGCTCGGTACAGTAACGTAACCTAAATGACTAACTCGACCTGTATAGGCCACCAAAAAATATGTAACATTCCAGTTCCAAAATATGTAGGAATAGGAGACGTATACATGCTATCTATATATCGAGAGGACTCCAGTCAAGCTCGAATACGTATAAATTGTCTAAAATAAACTACAATGTTATAACAACTATCTATATCTCAATCCACTGAAGATAAACTCTTGTATAAACCAAATATACTAATGCTGGTCAGACATTAACATACCGGTTCCTACAAGTAATAGGAAAAGACAATATCCAATAAAGTGGACTAGACTCTATTATAATTATCTTGAACAAGCTTTTGAAGAAGAAATAAGCTTGTAAAACTAGGCTATACATCAGCATGGTCAAAGTAAAATAAAATATAAAATTGGACGAATATGAAAAGGTATTAACTAAATATATACCTGCAATCCTGGAGAAACAGTCATCAATCCTCCATCAAATCTACAAACGAGCTCAAAAAAACCTGAAGAAATCACCAAATCCTCAGAGGGACGTAGCAAGATATAAAAATAATGTCAAATGTAACAGTATAAATATGCAAGGAAAATAAGAAAATAGTCATGAAAGAATCAACTAGACGCAAGGAGACTAAGACATAAGAAATCTAGACATAAGGAACCTAAGAAACTGGCATGCCATACTTTTCCTAGCTAATAGGTCAAATCTATAAACTATAATTAAGGCAAGCACTCCCAATCTATAGTATCTCAATCGCAGTCATTGGCAAGCACTCACAATCGAGATTATAGCCATTCCTAGTATCAAGGTAAATAATCCTATAGATCGTAGTCAGGGTAAGCACTCACAATCTATAGAATGTCCTAAGTCAAGTTAAGTCATACTCAAGTCAAGTCATGTCACGCCAGGGGAAACAATAGTGTAGGACTAGACAACTCTATCATGAGACACATATGAACACGAAAACAATATAACAGATAATGAACGTATAACATGAATCAAGAATGTGAATGTAAACTAGAAGCAGGATAAAGTGACATAAATATAACAATATAGGAAAAAATAAACAACAGGAAGTAGAGATCATCCATATAAAATATACTGTACAAGTTAGCAAGGTATACTTGCCTGGAGGTAGCACGTAAAACTAATAATCCAATCACTCAGTGAGCCACAAAAGTCAAACTACCACAAATGTCTCTGGATGCTGAAACAAACATCACCAATGTGTTTGGTGGAAACTCGAGCATAATAGTCCCATGTCGATACTACAATATTAATATCACAATTGGCCTACTAGTTAAGTCCCGAAACAACAAATAATTAAAAATATTAAATTTAGAAAAAATTATATAAATTAGCTAAAATAAGGGTTTCAACATTAAACCTTGCACAACAAATATTTTAGTAGAGTTTTATGAAGTATCGGAACTTTTGGACACAAAGAACATAGAATTTTTGGAGTTACAATGTTACGACAAATGTCAATTTTTTTTAAAAATAGCAAACAAACTCAAAACCTAACAAATGGATGTGCGTTGGAAAGCTCTCGATGTCTAGCTTCTGAACAAAAATATTAGAAGGATCAAATTTGACCTTAGGTAGGCAAAAAGCTGCTCACAACAGATCTTATTGGTTCTGGATACCTAGTCTACAAGTCGACTAACCTGCGGTGATGAATTCAGTACAAGTTTGATCGACTTCGGGTACCTTTCTCGCCTCATATCGACCAAATTAGGAGCTGAGGCTCCTCAAGAATATGTCGGGGTGTTAGGGTAAGGTCTTGGAAAGGCGTTTGAGGTGGTAGAAGGGTTATAGAAAAGAAATATATGAGGGATTTAGGTTATTTTAGATTTAGTTAGGTGGGAATTGGATTCTGGGATTCGTGAGTGAAAAGAATTTGGGATATTTTAGATTTAGTTTGGTGGAATTTGGAGGAGATTTGATGGTTTAAATTAAAGGTGTATTTCAAAGAGATTTGATTGGGTCCAAATTAGGAAAGTGGTTATAGAATTTGATTTAAATTAGATTTAATTAATGTGGTTACATATTAAACCACAAAAATAAATCTAAAATAGGTATAAGATGTTAGGGTACCCTAGAATAGGCTCTACGAACCCTACTTGGACTAGTTTTGGGTTGGTGGAATTTTTGTGATCGATTTGAGTCAAATATATCTATAGTTTTAACTTTTGTGTCATTTAAAAATAAATAGCACATGGGAACTCAATTGAGTGACAAACTATTGGTATCTGCATCGTAGACTCAAAATGGGTCAAAAGCATATATTGGGTCAAGTGGTTTTGACCGATGTCGAGTTTCGAACTCACGTTGGAAGTTAGGTCTAGAATTATGGTAAATAGTCAAATAGCCTAAATTGACCCGAAGTTGTGCGAAGTCAAAAGAATGTTGGAGAACAAGTTTGGATGGGACATGATATATCAAAATGAAGATGGGCTCATCTACTTCAAAACTCATGAAGGTCGTTTTGAAAGATTGGCACTTCTTGTGCTCCAAGAATTAAAGCTACGAAAAAATACATCTATAGTCATAATTAAAGATAAAATATAATCTAATAAAAAGAAATCATATAAAATAAATAATAAAATAATTTTCAAAATTTAGGGTAATTACACATGATACACAAATACCTAGAGTTAAGCTGATATATAGGTAAGTTCTAGCTAGGTATCTTAGATACTTAGGTAAGTGTCTGTGTCAGTCTGAAGTCAAGTGTGAAACCCGTATCCTGCATTAATTAGATTAATTTTATTTTTTGTTAATTATTAAATTTTTCTTTGTCACAATGGATATAAATATTTGTTAAACTAGATTAATATCATACTTATTATTATTATTATTAGTAGTAGTTCGAAACTATTTTCCAAAAAAATAATAATCTGGTTTTTGGTTGCCGACCTGACCCTGAGCCTGGACTCTGTTCGAACCCGAACTCAATTAGGTTTTTAAATTAATATTCTGGTTTATATATATATATAGTTGGTAATTTTTGGTTGAGGATTTGGGTTTTAATCCTAGAGCTACCCGAACCCGAACCCGAAACCCGACCCGGGTCACCACTCGACCCGGTCCCCTTTTCTTCCCACGAGCTGGACTTTTTCCCTCTCCTTAATCCCCTCTCCTCAACTCACTCTTCCCCACTCTTTCTTCCTACTTCTCCTCAACCACTCCTCCACTCTTCCCTACTCCCATATTAAAACACCATCACCACCACTTCCCCACAAAACCACTCCAGCACACTACCTCCTCTCACACACTAACCCCATCTAGAGCACTTCTCCAAACTCTTCCCCAACCGGCCAAACTCTCGGCCGTGCCCTAGCCCTCCAGCCCGTGCCCCGCGACCACCCCGATCCGCCCGTAGCCGCGGCCGCCCTCCCCTACCGGCGCCGTCCCTCGGACCCCGATCCGCCCGCCGTCGCCATTCCCGGCCATCGCGCCCCTCCGCGCGGCCGGCCACCTCCAGGGACGCCCTCCCCGACATCCTTCCGGCCACTCCGCCCTCGGCCTTCCCGCTGAACCCGCGCCCTCTCGGCCCGACTCCGACGCCCTTCCCGCCGGCCGCCCCCGTGCCCGGCCAGCGCCCTCTCCGGTGCGCCCAGCCCCGTCCAGAGCCATCCTCGGCTGCGACCCCTTCGGCGCCAGCCCCTGTTCGGCCGCGCCCTAGCGTCGCCATCCCGAGTCCGTGCCCCGTTGACCTGGACAGCACTGTCCAGCGCCGTTCGCGAGTTTCCGAGTTCGTTTTCGCGGATTCGCGTGTCCCGAGTCCGAGGCAACCTTTCAGATTCCGTCGATTTGGGTAATTTCTGGTTAATCATAGTAGTTCGTTCCTTTCGTGTCTATGATGAGATTGGTCCACGAATTTCCTTCGGGAATTCGATTTTTGGGTTACGTTTTGTTTTCGGGATTTTTCGAGAAACTTTCCGGAAAGCCTCTGTTAGTTTGGTTTTGATTTTTCGAAACTTTTGGAAATGAATTCTGGGATTATTTGGTTTTTGGATTCTTCTGAATTGTTGCTGTGATGTTTTCTGGGTTGGTTTCGGATTCCTGAATTCGTTTCGAGTTGTTCCGAATTAATATTGGGAATAATTATGGTTATTTATATATATATTTTTTGGATTTCCCTGGTTTGGGATACTTGCAGGAAAATATTGGCACATTTTCCAGTTTTTGGGTTGACCGAAAATAGAGGAAGTGATGCCGGATTTTTCTATAAAATTTAATTATAATTTTAAAAATGGTTTTAAAATGGTTTTTCCGGAAAAGAATAATATTTTAGATTTTTTTTGGCGACGACCGTATTGGTCAATGGGCCCCGGCTAAGTGCAAACGAAACCGGCTTCGCCCGGACGTTGAGGCATTAGCCTATATGACGATTGGACCAATATCTGAGACTCATTATTAATTTAATTTATTTTAATTATTAATTTATTCATAATTAAATTGTAGGAAGATTTTACAACTAACAACTGTTTCTTCTTATTTCAATTTATGTAAAATAAATTGTAAGGGCATAAGCCCAGCTTTTCTATTTTTCTGTGGCCTGTAATTATTGTAGCGTAGGTTTTCTGGCACTTTCTGGTTTTGCTGATTTTTAGCGTACGCGTAAATCTAAAATAAATATTATTTTGAATAGAAAATTAATGAAGTTTTTCTCACATTAAAATTTACAAGTTTGTAATATATAAATAACAATCATGTTTTTCTCATTAAATAAGAAATTTAGTTTTATATGTATAATTACGAAAATACAAAGTTTTAACCAATTAAATTGATAACTACGAGTTTTTTTCAAAATACAAGTTAAATTGATCTTTCCCTCATTATTAATTACAACGCACCGATGATCGCGTTTTGTTCGTGTTTAATAAATAAAGATTAAAATTGATTAGGACACAATTAGAGATTGCAACTAGCATAGTTAGCTTGGTAACTCTGGATTCTGAGTCAACTTCTCGAATGTAGGATTTCGAGGACGAGTCTAAATCCCATCTCGAAGTCTTCAACCTTTCAAGTCTAGTCCAATTTGAGGCAAGTATATTTTGTGTTAGTTTATAATTATTTAATAATCGCTTTACTGCAAGTTTAAACCACGAAGCAACACGGAACTCTCTCTGAGAGCACTGACTGATTGACTGTTGGGTACTGGAGAAATAGAGTAATGATTATGACCATATCCAAACTGATAACTTAGAACTGTATTAGCTTACCCCTCTTACACATGGGGATAAGCCATATCGTATCAAAAGGATACAACTGTACAACCCAAGCCGGTCATATTCATTACACTGTTTAACTGCTAGAAAACTGTTTACTTTAAATTGTTTAAAAGTGCATGATTCTATTATTATTTTAATTGTCAAATTAGCATGAATTGTACTTTGCTCCCTCCTGACTGGAGATAACATTTTTAGGAGATATTGAGGATGCTGAGCTGTTAATCAACAGCTATTACGACCCGGTTCTGTACCCCCTGGTGCTGCCAGAGTCCCCTTTGGAGGACGCAGGGACTGAGGCCGATGAGCCGAATGCTTAGCTAGATTTTCTTTTCTAGTTTTGTTGTCTCTTTGAAAACTTCTGTTAATTGAATTCAGTTCTTTTGATTCCAGTTGTATTTATTTCAATGTTTAAATAAAGTTTTCAATTCCCGAATATTGAGTTGTGACAAATATAGATGTTGTTGTGGTTAGCTGCTAATGGAACAGCTTACTGCCGCCATCTCAACAACGGTGCAGGCTGGGCATGATCCGGTTCGACCCAATTATTTGGGATCGGGTCGTGACATCAAGTGTCCGTGTCAGCCATTCTCTGAAAAGTAAATTTATATCTGTATGCCTTTTTGAGACTTTTAGAGTTATACAGATTTCTAAAAAAATAGAAGAAAAGATAAAGAAGAAAGGAGTAAAAAAAATCAAAAACATAACAAAGAACAAAAAATTCTAGAAAAGAAAAATTATAATACTTGGCCTTTTCTAGTATTTTTGGAAATCCTGTGTAACTCTGAAAGCCTCAAAATTATACTTTGACGTGCTTTTTATCATAAGTCTAGCAAATTATACTTTGATGTGGTATTTATAATAAATTTATAAATTTTATATTTTGATGTGCTCTTTATAATTTAATCTTCTTTTTTTCGCAGAGCTAATGATGAATGCAAATTTGGTTCAAGTTTGACGTTGGGAAGAGTTGGATGCTAGGAAGACATAGCTCTAGTCGGACTCTTATTTATTATGTAATAGACATTGTTCTTCTTAAACAAATTGGATACTAGTTTTGTAACTTTTTATTGGCACTTTGTATGGGTTTGAGATATTTTAATAAATTATTTTTGGTACATTAAAATTATATTATTCGTGAAGTTAGTTTTGGTTGATTATATATATATATATATATATATATATATATGAAATCAACTAATATTTAAAATATTTTGATGATGCTTGGAATGTATTTAAAATGTGTTGTTGAAGCATGTTAAGATGACACTCGTAAAGTGTCGTGACATGCATGTTTAGATAACACATAAAAAGTACATTAAAAATTATCATGACATTTATTAAATGACAATTAATGTACTTAGATGACACTTGTAAAGTGTCATAATTTTGACGACACTTATTAGTTGTCATTGAAGCATGTTAAGATGACACCAATAAAGTGCCGTGAAATAAGCATTACACGGCATTAAAAAATGTCATCATAAAGTTATTACATGACACTTTTGTAATGTCGTTGAATGTCAAAAACTTTTTATGACACCCCTCTAGACAGCACTCAAAAAGTGTCATAGAAAGTCATTAACGACACTTTTGAGTGTCGTTGAAAATTTTTTTTGTTGTAGTGAGCTTCGAACCATGTCATAGTGGGGCATAGCACCGTACATAGACATGTAGACTAATGTTGTAGAATTAAGAGTGATAGGCAGCACTACAAAGAGGCCGGTGACCTCATGTTACAGTGGTGTGACACAACCAAGAGGTAAAAGATGTAAAGCCTCGGCTACACGAACTATGTCATAACGACATAATACTGTAAAGAAGTGCAAGGCTTCATGTTGGGTAATACGGCACTACAAAGTGGCTGGTGTCCTCATGCTACATTGGTATGACACCACGATGAGGTGTAGTCTCGGTTTGGGCCATGTCATAGTGGCGTAACACTGCAAGGAAGCACAAGACTTCATGTCAGGACTCTTTAAAAGAACTCATCTAGAGTGTATGGAAAGAGATACAGTCGTCCCGTGAGGGTATGCTTGTGGACACCCAATATATATACCCCAAAACCAGACAGGCACATGGCCTTTAATGTGCAACCGGAAACATAGTTGATGTCATTGTGTGAGTGGAAAGAATTATAGCTATTGTACAGAAATCAAGGCATAGTCCATTCTTATATTGTACTATTATTTGACACATGTAGGAAGATTTAAGTCGTAAGTGACATTTATCATAATGTATGATGGGTAGTCAGTGTGGGGAATGCTTAACCCATATATATTAAGATATATGGGGGATTATTGGTGTTTTTGCCTTTGGACTAGTAAAGATAGTCCTATATTGGCTACACATCTAACTGGGTATCTCAATATAATGCTTTGCTTGTGTTGAGGAGTGCACATGGGGTGTAGTAGGGCACATGTGAGTACCATGTGGGGTTATTTTTCTTGGAGGAAAAATGATTAACTCCTCAAAGAAAGAATTTATGCTTTTGGTCACTCTCATGAGAAAATTTCCTTAGGAGTTAAGCGACTCAGAGCCGGAGTCGGGCTTAGGCTCAAGGGCGCAAAGTAGCACTTTATTGGCACACGTTGCACTTAGCATGTCAGCATCGTCGTTTTGCATGCATGGTTGCATGAGCGGGCGCATGAGCAAGCGCATGCGCGGGTGCATGCAGGGGTGTATGCGCAGGCTATACGCGAGCTATACGCAGCTATGCACGTATGCGCATTTATCCATATGCACGCATGCGCCATTGCACGACTGTGTGCATGCATACGTGGGATGCTACGCTTCTGGCTTATACGCGCAGGAACAACTTCGGCTGTGTTGCTGGGCGCATATGCACAGATAACGTGGTTGGCGTATGTTTTTGCTGATTGCAGGATTTGAACTGTTATGGAAAGATTGTATCATTAATTTAAATCTATTTTCTGTGGAATTTGAATTAAATTTGTTCCTATCTTTCCGTAATCAGTTGGCGACTAGGATTAGGGTTAGGGTTTCCACCCATCCCTATAATGCTCTCTTCGTGCCCCTTTGAGAATGTGGCTTCGAAATTGAGAGACGAGAGAGCTTTGCTGCTATCGCCGTTAGAGTTCGAAGGGGTTCGTGCGAGTCCGAAAAGAAGGTGATAGTGAGCGTTCCAAAAGTTCTGCAAGAATTTACTGGTTCTTGGGAGCAGATTGTGTAGGGCAAATCTTGCTTTGAGTAACAGTGATCTTTATTACCCTAGGAAGAGTTGTTTCATCTTCTTCTTCTACTAATCTTCTGCAAGTTGTAATCAGTTATGTATGTTTGCAACTGCGATTGCAAGGAAGAACAAAAAGTTTGTTATGTTGGTTTGTAATATACATAAGTTGTAATCGAGATATACTTGAGATAGTTCTTCGTTGGAAGCGAGAATAATCAGAGAGAAACTTTTCTGTGAACCTCTAATCTCGACTACAACTTCACGATTCAACAGAGGGTATTCTGAAAGGATGACGTGAACTTATGTTCCTGACCCTCATTCATCCATCTTTGATTAAGCCTCGGAATAACAAAATTTTCTCTAAAATTTATTTGACAGAAGATATGTAAACATGCGTATGATCTAAAATTTTCCTATGAACAATGATCTAAACATGTCCATAACAACTCTAAAAAATGGACATATGTAACAAGCTCTTCATGACAAACTATACATATGCTCGAAATCCATAGATCTGTCCAAGTCACAGTAGACCCATGTCCAATAATTCGTGTACAAAAAATAGTAGATCTATGGTCAAAACCCATAGATATGTCAAAATCGAAGCAAAAACTGATGAAAATGTTTGTTGGAGGAAGAAGAAATGTCGAAAAAGAGGGGAAATGGAGGAAAAAATTTATAGTGCACATGCAAAGGTTGGAGAGTCAGTTGGGGTGATCGCAGCTGAACAGTCGGTGGCGAGAACATGCGACTTCCCTGGAAGAAACTCCTCCTCCAATTTTTTTTTCTTCCCAGTCTTCACTTTGTCTCTCTTCCCAGACCACTTTCAACGTAAAAAAGAATGTGGCAAAACTGGGAGAATATGAGAGGAGACAAAAACTGCATTCAGTCACATCAAGTCGTTTGGAGGAGTTTCATATGGCAGAACCAAATAGCTGAACTCATATAGCTGAGTTTCATACTTTTGCCCACTTCCATCGGAGTTTCATCCAACCAAACAGTCCCTTAGCTGAGTCATCTTATAGTCTCTTCGATAAATTGTCTTTCATTCAAATTTTATATTTCAAATTGCGTACTTTTAAATTTAATAAATTTTATTTTATTTGGTGCTAACAATTTTTTTAAGGTTTTAGACCTAGATTAAACCTAAGACCACTCTGTTAGTCCTCACCAACCCCACCGGCTAGACCACCATGTTGACTAAGGTACTAACAATAGATACATAAATAAATGCAATAAAACTCTAAACTAAGTCCACTCCAAATCGAATGGACTCTATCCTAGTGACCATATCAAGCACCAAATGAAATCACTCTCACACAAAAAAGTATTAACCGGTATTGCAATTATCAAATGTTGCACTTTTTACTTACACGATGAATACACAAAAATAAATAAATAAATGAATAAATATTGTGTTGATTGGTCTTTACTTAGGACCATTGTATACAAAAGAAAAAAAAATTGGAATTCATCAAACTATAAGAGACATATAAAGTGTGTACATGCACAGACGAGTACACACTGATTTGAACATGAATTCTTCTCCTCTTCGTCGATATCTGTCCGTATGTTGTTAGTGGCCACCACCACCAGGACTAGGCCCATGAGACAACTTAGCCATCCACATCGACATGGCCTCCCTCGCCTTCTCGTAAGCTGTCGTCGGGAATGACAGGTAGCTGATCTCTCCGCCAAACTCCTCCTCCGGTGTCTGCCTTATCGCTACCGCGCTCTGGATGCCCATAGCCATGACCGAGACGAAGACAACGATCAAGATCAAGACGGCATGCTTCATTTGAGAGTTCATGATCGATCGTTGAAAGAGAGAAATTGATTATATATGGATGAATGTCTTGTGTTGTGTGTGTGTGTTGTTTGATATGTTTTTGTAGCAAAGGTGAGGGAGTATTTATAAGTTGGTGGTGGTGTGCTAAGTATTGTGTCAAGTCCTCTTGTTCAGCCTCCATTTGAATACTTATGTGTTTTCAAAGTAAATATTCCTGGGATTTGTTTTGACTTGGCTCATGTTCATAATAGGAAAGAGTCTCTTCTTTGTGGTGGTCATAGTAAGAGTTTCAAAGTATGAGATTTGAAGCCTTCAAAAATGTATGGCAGGACGTACGTGGTTGGTAATAGCTTATTGGGTCGGGTATGGATCCGAGAACGAGATCCAATTAAACTCTAATTAATAGTTGTCTTACAAATAAAACCGGTCTTTTGAATTTTTGAACAATGAAATTGGATAGATAATCCATAGCCCAACTCAGGTCTAATTTTTTGTTGGGTTTGAAGTGATTCTAAAATGGAAATGACCCGTACTGCTCCTTAATAAATTTTAAGTCCGTCAAATAAAGCTGCTAGTACTAGTAGTACTATACTACTAGTAATAGTAATAGGCTCCTTTACATTTTATTAACTATTTAACACATGCCTCTACTGTCTAACAGGAAGGAAAGAGGAATTTTCCAGTATACCACTGTTTGGTTGGCCAAACCGAAAGACTGGGTTAGATTTGTTTAGGTCTTGTTCGATGGTCCGTACTGTTCCATGTTGGAAATCGGATACGTCCTCCTGCGCTTCGATACCGTATCTGAGACGTTGCCGCAACGGAAACTTAGGCCAACCCACCTGAAATAACCAACCCCCGTCTAACGGACACCAAGCACAGATAGAGACAAGTATATGGCGGTGACTACGCCACCTGGACAAATCTCAATCTCTATAACTCAGATAAAATGACAAGATTGACAAAAACTAATGTTGAACCCTTTGTCCTAATAGGTTCAACCCCCTCACCACGCTCAAGAAGAAAAGAAAGATTACAATTGAAATCGCTCACAAACCCGTAGCAATCTCCCTAACCGAAGTTGACGACTCCTCGATTAGATCTATTCTTCCTTCTGTCTTGGATGGCGAAGTCCTAAGAGGAAAGTGCATAACTTTCTCTTAAATTTTCTGTGGACGAGCACCTCGAATCTCCACTTTTGTGCAGTACTTTGTGCCTCCACCCTCACCCCATATATATAGGATGAGAGAAACCTGTTTTAGGTCATAATAGGATTTCTTAAATAGAAAACCCTCAAATAAGAATCCTACTGCACCTAAAATAGCCCATCAACATCATATTTTAGATTATAATAGGATCTCTTAAATAGGAAACCCTCAAATAAGAATCATATTATATCTAAAATAGCCCAGCACAAATTATGGACATCCAAATCAAATTAAATCAAATATTTAATCAGATTTGGAATCCATAAATATGCTATTGCCAAATCCAGACTGGACTCCAACAATCTCTCCCTCCAGTCTGATGAGAGGGTGTTGACCTCATGGCTCCTCAACTGGACTCCATGCCTGTCGTCATATGATAGAGTTCCTGCTCCCCCATGCTACTGATCTTCGATTCCCTGAGCTGCTTTGCATCTTCCTTCGTCACCAGCTCCTCGACCGTCACGTCGACGCTAGCTGTCATGCGTAGCACCTCCTGCACTACTGGGATCCTACCGATATCAATAACACGATCAAGACCGAAGTCCCTGACGATCAGCCTCACCGCAAGTCTCGGCTGCCTGTCTCCGACTTCTGTCTTCCACCGCAAAGTGTTAACGTTCCGACGAGCTTCTTCATCCTTGGCTGGCACAACCAAGTAGACGGTGCGGTCCTCCTGAGATTCGAACACCTGAACCTTTCCACCTTCGTGTCTGAACTTGAAGCTCCCCCATACACATGCACCCTCGAGCAGAATATCTCGCACTGTGCATGCCGTCGATGACCCACAGCTCTCCCTGAACTGTGTGAATGGTGATGCACCCGCCTCAGATTGAGTTTGCTGCAAACCTTGATCTCCTTCATGGCTTCGAACTGCTGAAACCGATGTCGCTCCGTGAAGCTTTGGCAAACCACTCGTCGCCAAAATCGGATCCGTAGAGCAACCCCCACCTGGAGACCAACCAGCTGTCATGGGACCGACAGACTGACCCTCAATCTTTGACTCACCACCATCCGTCGCTTTGTCTCGACGAATCGAATCCTCCGTATCCCTCAGAGCACCTAGAAGCCCCTCCTCAGCAAGTTTTCGACGATCCACCTCCTGTCGAGCACCCCTCGAGCCTCCATCCGGTGTCTGTGGCCTACCTATACAGCTCAGCGGCTTGAGCCTGTACATGCCACAACACAAATCTTTCCGAGCCAGCTATTAGGAACCCTTCGTAAGCATCCAATCTTTGTCCCGAAATAAACTGCGACAGCCATCATCTGCCAACCTTCCTACCGAAACCAAGTTGTAGCGCAAACTCGGTACATGTCGCACACCCTTGAGAACGAGCTTCTCACCGAGCTCCATTGTCAAGTGCACATTACCGATGCCTACAACTGCAGTTGTCCCCTTGTCGCCCATCTTCACACGTCCAAAACTGCCGTCGCGGTATGACGTAAAGATCCTCCTATATGGAGTGGCGTGATACGACTCTCCCGTGTCCATGACCCAGTCGCCATCATGACACATGCCACAAGGTTCCTCTGCGTCGGTTGCTGCGATGATGATATCTTCCATTGCTGTGAGATCCTCCTGATCGTCCTTGCCTTTTGCCTTTTCAGCTTTGAGCTTCATACAGTTCCTCTTGATATGACCCATTTCGCCACAGTGATAGCAGCCCTCCTTGTGGTCCACAATCGTAAGATTCCGAGAACTCCCCCCTGTCCTCGTCTGTGAATTGGGTCTTTCCTTACCGTAGGAAGTCACCAGAGTGGACTCCTGCGACGATTCCACTTGCTTGCGTCGGACCTCTTCAATAAGCAACTTTTGACTGCCTCCATCGTGAAAACTCCATCAGGCGCGAAGTTGCTCACCAACACCACCAACGTCTTCCAGCTTTCCGACAGAGAACTCAAGAGCAGTAGGGACTGAAGCTCATCATCAATCACCTATCTTCATCGCAGATAGCTGATTGATGATACCCTGAACCTCGTTCAGATGTTGTGCCAGTGGGCACCCTCCATGTACTTCGAGTTGACGAGTTGGCGAACAAGAAATGCCTTGTTGCCAGCCGTCTTCCTTTCGTACAGCGAATGTAGCTTCTCCCATAATGCTTTTGTTGAACTCTCCATGGACACGTGGTGAAACACCGAATCATCCAACCATTGGCGGATGAATCCAACGGCCTTTCGATCCAGTCGTTCCCAGTCTTCAGCAGCTTTGTCCATTGGCTTTGCGTTGTCGTCCTCCAACGGACCATGCAAGTCCTTGCACCAGAGTAGATCCTCTATCCTTGGCTTCCAAATCGCCCAGTTTTTTCCTGTAAGGGTGATCATACGAGTGTTCATCTTCTTCATAGACATGGTTGCCAAAACCTCCAAAGCTTTGATACCAGATGTTGGGAATCGGATACTCCCTCCTGCGCTCCGATACCGTGTCTGAGACGTTGCCACAACGGAAACTTAGGCCAACCCACCTGAAATAACCAACCCCCGTCTAACGGACACCAAGCACAGATAAAGACAAGTATATGGCGGTGACTACATCACCTGGACAAATCCCAATCTCTATAACTCAGATAAAATTACAAGATTGACAAAAACTAATGTTGAACCCTTTGCCCTAATAGATTCAACCCCCTTACCACACTCAAGAAGAAGAAAAAAGATTACAATTAAAATCATTCACCAACCCGTAGCAATCTTCCTAACCGAAGTTGACGACCCATCAATTAGATCTATTCTTCCTTCTGTCTTGGATGGCGAAGTCCTAAGAGCAAAGTGTGGAACTTTCTCTTAGATTTTCTGTGGACGAGCACCTCGAATCTCCACTTTTGTGTTGTGCTTTGTGCCTCCACCCTCACCCCATATATATAGGATGAGAAAACCAATTTTAGGTCATAATAGGATTTCTTAAATAGGAAGCCCTCAAATAAGAATCCTACTACACCTAAAATAGCCCATCAACATCCTATTTTAGATTATAATAGGATCTCTTAAATATGAAACCCTCAAATAAGAATCATATTATATATAAAATAGCCCAACATTAATTATAGACATCCAAATCAAATTAAATCAAATATTTAATCAGATTTGGACTCCATAAATATGCTATTACCAAATCCATACTGGACTACAACATTCCAGACTTTTGAAAAGATTTAAGATATGCTTATATTAGGAAACCTTTTTAACCCAATAACATACTAGCAAATTTCAAGAGAGAGTTGAGAGATTGAATGAGGCTCGTGAGAGAAATATAGTGGTACAAGTTCTCTGTGGTTTCATATCGGTAACTTATATATATCTTTGTAATTCATTTTTTATTTTTGAGTAGTAGTGGTGATTCGTGTTCAAATATATGGTATTTGGTATAAGTGATATAATTTTATATTTCCATGAGGCTTGTTGGTGTTTGACTATAAATAGTCATGTAATTTTTTTCGGTTTAAAATTTTCACATAAAAAAATTATTTGTGATGTGTGATTGTGCATTTGCATATTCGTTTTTTTATCACTCCTCACATAGTTACTTTCAGTGAGATGTTGGGTTGTATCTTGTTTCCGGTTGAGCCCTCAAATAGGGGTTGAAAATGGAGTTGGTAATTTAGTCTAACATGGGCTCGGAGGTGGTGTAACCCCTCTTCCCGAAATTTTAATAATATTTTTATTTATTTATTTGAATTAAATGGTGATTTTTAGAGTTTTTATAGATAATTATTTAGTTATTATTACGGTAGATGACTTTAGCCATGACAGAGTTTTGGAGTGCATGGTGACTAGAAATCGTGGCACGGATAGTGCAATAGCGTGCTTAGGCTAGTGTATTAGCCCTGATAGAGAAGGCCGAGCCATAGTGATGTCCTAACTAGGAAAACCAGGCTAAGTTACGACTTAACCCTCATCGAAGATTTATTTATTAATTATATTCTTGAGATTAGGAAAACCGGTTATACCATGTTAGCTCGTACTGGACCCGAACAGAGCCTGAGCCCATGTAGGTCATGCGGCACGTCCAATGACATCGTGTTGATGGAATTTGGTAAGAGAGTATTGTATTTTGTTTTAATAGTTTAAATGAATATTTTATAAGTATTTGTATTTAAATATTATAAATATTATTATTAGTCGATATTCGACGATATTTGTAGAAAAGGGTCATGGTACATATTAGGATTTGTTAGACTGCGCAATATGGTATATATACCATTTTTTATTTACTGAAATAACTATTATTAGTATTATTATTAGTAGTATTATTATTATTATTATTATTATTATTATTATTATTATTATTATTATTATTATTATTATTATTATTTTTATTATTATTATTGAGGTTACTGTTATATAATAATATTTTATATTATTATTATTATCTAATAAAGGTATAATATGTATAGATTATATATTATTATATTTTGTATGTGTATGCAATTATGCATGCATATTTGTAGATGTGTTTGTGTATACTTATAGATATAATAGATTAAGAAAATAGAATAGAAAAAAAAAGAGTAATAAAAGCCAACCGAACACTCTTTGCTAAAGCCCAGCTCAAGTCGAGCCTTGCAAGTCCCAAACCCGAGAGCCATGCTCGTTGTGTTCCCAGGTCAGCCGACCCGAGAGCACCGAACCCGCTGAGTATTTTTATAAATGAAACGAAATCGAGTTCCCTCGACACAAACCCTAATCTCGATCTTAACCCTCGCCGCGACACCCATGAGATGGGCGACCAGAGTCGGCCACCCTGGACGCGCCGCCACCGACACGACCACCGAAATGCCGTCTGGAATGGCAGACCGCGCGCGCATCAGAGCGCAGCAACAGCAGCGTGGCGAAGCGCTTTCGCGCGATGATTTCTTCGCCTATACTCCACCATCTTTCGAACTATTTTCACGGGTCAGGTCCCCAGGTAACCCCCTACAAGCCTCTTTAATTAGATTGTTTAAGTTCGCATCGAGCACGACGATATACGGTTCAAAAATTGTCATAAATCAGTCCCAAAAATAGGACTAGAAGGCAGCAAACACGCTGTGTTGGAAGGGTAATCCCGAGCCCAAACTGTTGAATCCTTGGAAACTAATTTATAACAGTCAAAGCCAACATATAGGGGATCGAAACCCTTCAAATAGGTTGATTTTTCATTTAGTCTACGAATAGTTATTCAACATCGAAAATCGAGAAAAACTTATGAAAACAGTTTTCGAAAGTTAGAAAATTCATCCACACGACGTGCGTCCCGCCAAACCGGGCGACGTGGTCGCGAATCGAAAGCATCGAAAGCTGCGTAACGGCTTCGTGGTCGTGTGGGCTTTGACTGAATTCAAATTGGTCGCGTGTGCGCGACGAATTTGATACGTATCCGTCGAAATTTACCGTATCATGCACTTTGTAAATTCCTCAATTACTTTGTGCACGCTCGTCAGATCGAGACGAAACTTGCACCAGCAGGACCATATCGTTTTTCTGGTCATGTATGCCAAGTTTGGTCCGATTCTGAGACTGTTGATAAAATCACCGTTTTGCGGGCCCCACGGTCCGACTCAACGGGCGATTTTGTGCACGGCCCGTCGGAATCCAACTCTGGACATACGGTTGGGTTCGTATCGGAAAACTGGATCCGTAGACATATAATTTGACGACTTTAGAGACTGTTGACTCTGGCACGCTTTTCGGTGCAAAGCGTGTCCAACGGCGGACACCATTTTGGCCCAAAATTACCGTTTTGCCCCTGTGTCCAGAATTGGACTTAAGGACAGGTGATCATAGCTATTTTGACTATTCTAAGAACATTGGTAATGTTTATTTCAGCTTTCGGGGACTGTTGTACGGGTTTTGACTATTGTGGCACATTGAGTAGTTTAGACTGTCAGTTTTACCAGCAGAGGACCACAGGCGAGTACAGTTTATTGTTTGCATTTCGATATTGATCTTTACTATATTTCATTGATTAGTCATTGGTTATGTGATTTTTATACTCTATTATAAATTGTTGAGTCGGGAATGAGAAGTACCAAGGATGTGTGATCTGACCTTAGACCGTGTAGACCGTGTTTATTATTGCATTTATTTCTTGTAGACAGTGTAGACAGTGATTTATTTATTGCAAAGTAGATAGTGTAGACCGTGATTATTATTGCATTCAAACTGTGTAGTTCGTGATTATTATTTTGTAGACAGTGTTTCTTTATTGCAATATTTTCTGTAGACGGTGTAACTGTAGACCGTGTAACTGTAGACCGTGTAACTTTAGACCGTGTAGACTGTGTCGCATAATTGTCCCGAGACCGATCACATATCAAAGATACTTCTAACAGTTGGGGAAAGTATTTTTGTGTCTATTATTGATATTGGTTTTCCGTATTTACCGTTTATTTTCAAACTCATGATTGATGTCTAACCTTTGTTTTATAGTCATTTTCTTTATTTGAAATTGCATTCAGTGAATTGTGCTCGTTCCATTCCTGACTGGAAACCAACATTTTTAGGTTAGCCGTGGATTCACTTAGCTTGGGGAGTGACGGGAATACTTGCAGACAAAGGCCTATAAACTAGCTAGATAGCGGAGTTGTAGTCATTCCAATATTTGTACAAGTTTATATTTTCTGCAAATGTAAAACTTGTGATCATTGTAAGTTAAATTAATTTTTATGAATGAGCATTATTTGCGATTTTGATCTTCATGGCCGTGAAAGCGTTCTACCGCCGACACTGCGGCGTAGGCTGGCTTGGACACGTCTCGTATCCGTTTAAAAAAAAATGGGTGCAGGTCGTGACAAGTTTTTGTGGTGGCCCATGCAGGTCAGTTTTCGTAAATCATGCAAACTCATGATAGTACTTAAGTTAGTTGTACTATTGCGAGCCTGCGACAAGGAAATGCTCATTCACAAATTAGGAATTAATTTAAGAGAATGGCTAGGACTAGGAGTCCCTTATACAAATTTACCGATGGGTAGTCTAGGCCATGCAATTTAGATGAGGAGTTATTAACTGTCTAGTTTGCCAGATCCCTATAAGTACACTATTACCTCTTGATGTTACGATATGATTCAATAGATTATTCACTTGGCGAGACAGGGCTTCATAGAATTAATGACCTAACCTTGATAGATTGTGCAATTCCTTCTCTTGCCCTTTGGATTATTATCCTTATATCTTAGTCCGAATAGCCTATTTAGTTCCTATTTTGCCTAAGAATTATTATTTTTATAAAATTTCTGATTTTGTTATCCATATACGGACCTCGAGTTAGTTCGATTCAATGTTTTTCCATGGTTTGAAAACACATGGAATAGATATCAGAATGTTGTATTTCTTTGTCCTCAGATATTTCTTTCATGTTCAATCCTTTATTTTAAGGGTTGTGATTGATAGGACAAATGTTTACGCTCTATTTTATAGTCAGCATGTTTGAATCTCTAGAAGCTCATGAATTCTTACAGATATACTTAAAGGAATGTTAGTTAACTCAAAATGGCTAGACAGCAGCGCACTGTCGCCAATTACCTGAGAGTGGAGAGTGTGGGTTCACTGCAGCCGGCAGCGCACTGGCAATGCACAACCCCCAGAATTAAAATCATTTCGAAGAATCATAGTCGAGGGAACATTGCTAAAACTATGTTCTCGTTGACCTCTTTAGATCCTAAATACCCTTGTGTCAATATAAGGTAGAGTATCGATAGCATATTACATCTGAATCACGGAACCAAGGGTTTACCACAGCCAAAGTATACAGGCGTGGCGTAATCCGCGGTGAAATGACTTCAAGCATGATTACAAGTTTGGGATACCATAGAGGATAGGACAGTGCCCTGTATGTTCTAATAAGATCCGAAGCCAATAGTAGTGAAAGTTTTGTTAGCTCGGTAGCATGTCTCTCAACCTAGCTTACCGTGGTCCCTGTGACCTATTGACTAACACTAATATGTTTACCCAGAATATAGAATTTAGAGATCCATAACCCATTAGTCGACCAAGGCTTATGGATAGGAAGATAGTGGGAAGACTATATAAGCAATAACATTAGGTAAGGTTTTGATTCTCTCAGAACACGGACTACTTGTGCCATCTTTCAAAAATCTCGCATAATTGTATTTGACTATCTTAGCCAACGCTGCTATTACAGCCTAGTTTTGCAAGCTCACTCTGTTCTCGAGCTTGATTCGAGGCATATGTTTAGCGGGGACGCCTGCTCACATATTGTCTAACCAGAATCGATGTATTACGGTCTGATCAGCCGTAGTGCACCCGGTTCGCCCTCCCTCTGATTTACCTACGTGGATTGAGATGTAGATGTCTCTAGGATCTCATCCGCGACTGCATTGACAATTCCTCTTGAATTATACACTTGCCTTTGAATCTCATAATTGTATTCAGTGACATCTCCCTTGAACTCTATTGTTTGGCCTTTCACTGATTCGAAAAGACGAGAGCTCATAATTGGTAGAGAGATACAGAATATCCCCATGACTATGATAGTTGTATACGCAAGTGTAACTACCATCGGCCAGCCATGTGACTAGAACCTAGCTTTGAGTTACTCATTTTTCTTTCGACCCTCAAACTACTATTAGAACCTTCTAGTCAACTGAATTTGAGCATGAGTAAGGTTTTTCCTTTGTCAAAATGCCAACCCGGGAGACGATCTATCCTCAAGAAACCAATTGTTGTGAGCCTCTAAACTACTTGCTTGAAGCTTGCATTAACTAGCAATCCTTAAACCTTAACTCAACCCTTCCTCGACCAAGCCTACCGTTAGAACTGAGATGAGTAGACAAGGCTAAGGAAAATCATTTACCGTGACTGTGGTAGACACTCATTCCGAGATTGGATTCCAATAAGTATTGTCCTGGTTATGTAAATTTTATTATTAAGACCAAACTAGTGTTGGAACACCACACTCACTAGCTTCGCCAATACCATAGCTTAAATACACTGTCATACTATGACCTACCGGTTGTCAACAACAATACATGATCACTACAACACTTGTGACCATAGTCTGGCAGGTTTGACACAAATAGAATTTCTTGACTCAATTGTTAGAAATCTTTTCTTATGTCGTGCCTTGGAGTTGGTTACCCCATCGGAAACTCTTGTATACTGTGGACGAGTAGGTCATTCTATTATATCGACCATGTGTCATCGTACACACTCGTTTTCTATTTAATGAGGAACGATTCTTGAGTTGACTCATATCTACTGTATTCTGTTACGTCGTGCCTTATTCTTTATTAACAAGAGTCGGGGTACAATATACGGACTTGGGAATTCTTCTAACCTCATTATTCCTAAGACCCTGTCCCAGCTTTTAAGGTGGGTAGACTGTAAGCCTTCTAAATTTTAGGATATACCAGGATTACCGAGTAATTAGAATAATTTCCATTAGGATGATGATTAGTACCCTTGGACTCCCACTTTTTATTTAGATTATTTTGTGTCCCCGGCCATGTCATTAATATTCGGAGCACGAGGCCAGTTGTTAATTTCCAACAAATTTCACATACAAGTTCTAGACGAGTCCACCTTCATCTAGGTATATCATGTCCCACTCAAACCCGTTCCCTTGTACTCTATTTTTTGGTACGACTTTCAGGACAAAGGTTTAGCTATAACCCTTACCATAAAACCGATATACTTTCCGACTTCCACTAGAGTCTCAACCTTGACTCAATTTATCCGACCTAATATACGATTATGGTCTACTCGAAGCCCACTACGCACATGTTACTAGTGTGCCATTCAATTGTGTTTTCTTGTGCTACTTAAACACAAGAGTCATGGAAGACACATTAATGGGATTTAGGAACCTAGCTAACCAACCCGACTGGCAACTAGCTCAACCACTTGGGAGGAATCCTATCTTAAGTTACTCTAGCCTAGTAGGGATAGTTTTATTATCGGGATCTTGTCCAGTCCGTATAGATTGAAATCCAAGGTTCATTCGACCAACGATTGATATCCACTCAGGGAATCCATTAAGACCCAGTGAAACCCATCCAGACAAACCCCCCATATTGGACTATAAAATCGAACCCATTGAAATAGGTCCCTATAACTATTATGTAGTCCCCACCTCTTAGACTGTGAAGACATTCGCAACCCTTACCGGGAAGTCGCGATACGAACTGGTATTGCATATTATCCCTTGCTCGTGTGTTTAAATAAAGCACGAAAAAGGTCACAATCTTGATTTCTCAAATTCCGTTCCATTATGAAATTTTGTTCAGATACAATTTTGAGAACGAAATTTCTGTATTGCATGGATTGCAAACCCCTCTAAGAAGCAAGTGTTCTTCGATTTAGCAGGTGACTGGACTAGAGTAGCTCATCGAGCAAATAAGTCAATGGTTCATGAACTTTCTCTCTATCGGCATCATTAGTTACTCTCTACCGCTCAATGACTTCATAATATCTCTCGATTGTTCTTTCTTATCTTCCTATCCTTCCTATTTTCAGAGTGACGAATGGTCACGCTTATTAGAAGTTAGCAATATTTCTTAGTTACTTGGGTAAATTTGTTGCATGTTAGATTTTGGGTGGTTTGATAGATAGGAGAGGATTATAGTGGCCATAAGCAGTATATATCTATTGGTAACAATTTTAGCAAGTAGTTGGATGACTTTTTTTAAAATTTTAGTGACATGAGATTTGAGGGAGTAGCGTGTCCAAAGGTGGGTAGAAGTCCTCGGAGTTTCGTAGTTACAAAATGGTTAGGAGGAGGATATATTATTGAGATTAGGAAAACCGGTTATACCATGTTAGCCCGTACTGGACCCGAACAGAGCCTGAGCCCATGTAGGTCATACGGCACGTCCAATGACATCGTGTTGATGGAATTTGGTAAGAGAGTATTGTATTTTGTTTTAATGGTTTAAATGAATATTTTCTAAGTATTTGTATTTAAATATTATAAATATTATTATTAGTCGATATTCGACGACATTTGTAGAAAAGGGTCCTGGTACATTTTAGGATTTTTTAGACTGCGCAATATGGTATATATACCATTTTTGATTTAATGAAATAATTATTATTAGTATTATTATTATTAGTATTATTATTATTATTATTATTATTATTATTATTATTATTGAGGTTACTGTTATATAATAATGTTTTATATTATTATTATTATCTAATAAAGGTATAATATGTATAGATTATATATTATTATATTTTGTATGTGTATACAATTATGCATGCATATTTGTATATGTGTTTGTGTATACTTATAGATATAAAAGATTAAGAAAATAGAAAAAAAAAGAGTAATAAAAGCCAACCGAACACTCTTTGCTAAAGCCCAGCTCAAGTCGAGCCTTGCAAGTCCCAAACCCGAGAGCCATGCTCGTTGTGTTCCCAGGTCAGCCGACCCGAGAGCACCGAACCCGCTGAGTATTTTTATAAACGAAACGAAATCGAGTTCCTTCGACACAAACCCTAATCTCGATCTTAACCCTCGCTGCGACACCCATGAGATGGGCGACCAGAGTCGGCCACCCTGGACGCGCCGCCGCCGACACGACCATCGGAACGCCGCCTGGAACGGCAGACCGCGCGCGCATTAGAGCGCAGCAACAGCAGCGTGGCGAAGCGCTTTCGCGTGATGATTTCTTCGCCTATACTCCACCATCTTCCGAACTATTTTTACGGGTCAGGTCCCCAGGTAACCCCCTACAAGCCTCTTTAATTAGATTGTTTAAGTTCGCGTCGAGCACGACGATATATGGTTCAAAAATCGTCGTAAATCAGTCCCAAAAACAGGACTAGAAAGCAGCAAACACGCTGTGTTGGAAGGGTAATCCCGAGCCCAAACTATTGAATCCTTGGAAACTAATTTATAACAGTCAAAGCCAACATATAGGGGATCGAAACCCTTCTAATAGGTTGATTTTTCATTTAGTCTACGGATAGTTATTCAACATCGAAAATCGAGAAAAACTTATGAAATCAGTTTTCGAAAGTTAGAAAATTCATCCACACAACGTGCGTCCCGCCAAACCGGGCGACGTGGTCGCGAACCGAAAGCATCAAAAGCTGCATAACGGCTTCGTGGTCGTGTGGGCTTTGACGAAATTTAAATTGGTCGCGTGTGCACGACGAATTTGATGCGTATCCGTCGAAATTCACCATATCGTGCACTTTACAATTCCCTCAATTACTTTGTGCACGCTTGTCAGATCGAGACGAAACTTGTGCCAGCAGGACCGTATCATTTTTCTGGTCATGTATGCCAAGTTTGGTCCGATTCTGAGATTGTTGACAAAATCACCGTTTTGCGGGCCCCACGGTCCGACTCAACGGGCGATTTTGTGCACGGACCACCGGAATCCAACTCTGGACATACGGTTGGGTTCGTATCGGAAAACTGGATCCGTAGACATGTAGTTTGACGATTTTAGAGACCGTTGACTCTGGCACGCTTTTCGGTGCAAAGCGGGTCCAACGGCGGACACCGTTTTGGCCCGAAATTATCGTTTTGCTCCTGTATCCAGAATTGGACTTAAGGACAGGCGATCCTAGCTATTTTGACTATTCTAAGAACATTGGTAATGTTTATTTCAGCTTTCGGGGACTGTTGTACGGGTTTTGACTATTGTGGCACATTGAGTAGTTCAGACTGTCAGTTTCACCAGCAGAGGACCACATGCGAGTACAGTTTATTGTTTGCATTTCGATATTGATCTTTACTATCTTTCATTGATTAGTCATTGGTTATGTGATTTTTATACTCTATTATAAATTGTTGAGTCGGGAATGAGAAGTATCAAGGATGTGTGATCTGACCTTAGACCGTGTAGACCGTGTTTATTATTGCATTTATTTCTTGTAGACAGTGATTTATTTATTGCAAAGTAGACAGTGTAGACCGTGATTATTATTGCATTCAAACTGTGTAGTTCGTGATTATTATTTTGTAGACAGTGTTTCTTTATTGTAATATTTTCTGTAGACCGTGTAACTGTAGACCGTGTAACTTTAAACCGTGTAGACCATGTCGCATAATTGTCCCGAGATCGATCACATATCAAAGGTACTTCTAACAGTTGGGGAAAGTATTTTTGTGTCTATTTATTGATATTGGTTTTTCGTATTTACCGTTTATTTTCAAACTCATGATTGATGTCTAACCTTTGTTTTATAGTCATTTTCTTTATTTGAAATTGCATTCAGTGAATTGTGCTCGTTCCATTTCTGACTGGAAACCAACATTTTCAGGTTAGCCGTGGATTCACTTAGCTTGGGGAGTGACGGAAATACATGCAGACAAAGGCCTAGAAACTAGCTAGATAGCGGAGTTGTAGTCATTCCAATATTTGTACAAGTTTATATTTTCTGCAAATATAAAACTTGAGATCATTGTAAGTTAAATTAATTTTTGTGAATCAGCATTATTTGTGATTTTGATCTTCATGGCCGTGACAGCGTTCTACCGCCGACACTACGGCATAGGCTGGCTTGGACACGTCTCGTATCCGTTTAAAAAAAACGGGTGCGGGTCGTGACAGGTAGGGTCTTATAGTGTAGATAATTGGGATTGGTTCAGGCCTTACATGAGAATTCTCTTTTTAAGACATGGGCTTAATTCAATATCGTACCTCATGGGCCCAATTCAATATTGCAACTCATGGACTAACTCTAATTCGGGTTACACTGCATTCCCAACATGAGAGACGGAGATTATCCGGCTCGGTTGGTTACAAACAAAATCCAGAAACTACAATTACACCCACGACAATCAGCTGCAAGTAGAAGAAAATCTAGAAATAAAATATCTTTCTAAAGAAAGAAATAAGAGGAATACTGGCACGTATGTTTTATAGTTCCGATAAGAAATATCACTTATTAGTCTCTTTTCTTATGTCTAGAAACAAAACACCCAACTTTTTTTTCTTAACCCTTTATTGTTTCTTTTCCTAATTCGGAAAACAGAATAAATCCTTATGCCAATCAATAAAGTTTTATTTGTTGCCTTATAGTATTTGCCCTTCACATAGCAAAGGTCAAAATCATGCAAGTGATCTAAGGCTAAATTAGAAGAGATGTGAAGAAAGTGAAAGAGTATTATGTATTTAATTTTCCCCATGGCCCAAGGCAACCCTGATAAATTTCCCAGTAACAACTCATGTTTCCATCTCTTGACTAATAATATCTTCCTAATTGACTAAGAAAATCTGGTCAAGAATAATAAACAATACATCTCAAATTCAAATTTTTGCACCCAAAGTTTAGCGTAATGACCAGGGCTAATATCAAGTCTTTGCACTTGACCTTAACTACTCAAAAGTTTCAAAATCCTAACTCTTGAGTGAGGGTTACAGAGGAATAGGATCACTCGATTAAATCTTCAGTTTGGTCTTTGTTATACAAATTAATTTCGGGGCATTATTTTAAGATAAAAAACTGAATTTGGCAATATTTCGAAGAAGGTGCACTATTGAGATCTCGAAGGATTCAGAGAGACAAAATCAAATGCAGCACTTCTACGAAGGCACAAATGATTTCGTAGTAGCAACGTTGATAGCCCATAGGAAATTTCTGATTAGATCAGAATAAATCTCGTTCAGAACGAGATTATAAGTAGAGAAGGAAATGAACAGAATAGAGAAAAGCCTGCTGGGGTGAATGATCACCGACGCTCAAAGCTAAATTCGCTCCACACGAACAGCTTCCAAGAACCAGCAAGTTCAGAAAAGAACTTATAGAATACTCTACTCTCATGACTCCTCGGATGGAGCACAGACTCTTGGGATGGCGTAAAATGACGCATTGTTACCTCTTCTCTGCTCTCTAAAAATTCGTAAAGAATTGTCTAGAATCAAGTGTACTAAATGAGAGAGAAGAGAGAAACTTATATAGACGAGCGCAGTAACCGTCCAGTATGCAAAACATTCGGGACGTAGGAAAAATCGTTCCCGAATGTTTCGTAATCGTTCAAATCGTGCACAGACACGACTGCGCCAATTGGCACACAGCACGCACCATCTACACCATCGTGCACCTGCAGCGCCAACTATGCACACGTGCACCCGCTATGCCAACCGTGCACAACACGTGCTATGCGCCAACTGCGCCATCAGGCCGCACCAATTGGCACACCATCGGACAGCCCCATCGGGCCGCGCCATCTGGCCGTGCGATCGGGCCACACGAACGGGCGCGCAATCGACTGTACAGAGTCTCGCACAACTTAAGCACACTATACGCCTAGCGATGATGCTGACGTGCTAAGTGCAAAGTGCACCAAAAAAAGCCACATTATGGCCCATGAGCCCGAGTTCGAGTCGCTAAGCCCCTACAGGGCTTAGCTCCAATGGAATAAATTCCAAGGGCATGACAAAAAGCATTAATACTTCATTATTGAGTTAGCCTTCCTTTCACTAGAAAAATATCCTCACATGGCACCCATGTGCTCCTTCAACCTCATGTGCATCTCTCCATACAAGAAAAGCTATATATGGAGATACAACCCATTTGGCCTAGGCAATATAGGACTATATTTTCTAATGTTCAAGGCCAAAACACCAATAATCTTCCATATATCATATATATGGGTATGAGTGTTCCCCACAGTAACTGTCCATCATGCATTAGGATAGATGTCGCTGACGACCTGAATCTTCTCACATGGGTTAAACAATAGTATGATACAAGAATGGTCTAAGACTTGAATTTTGCACCATAGCTTAATTCTTTTCACTCACATAATGTAGTCACATATGCTTCTTACTGCAGATTAAGGGCCCTGTGCCAGCCTCGTTTCGGTGTATGTATTTTGGGCGTCTACAAGTTTATCCTCAAGAGACGGCTGCTATCTCTGTCTATACACTATACGTGAGTTCTTTATTAAAGAGAAATGGCATGACGGCTTGCACTTCCTTGTGGTGCTACGCCGCTATGACATGGCTTAAAGCCGAGGTATTACCCCTACCCGGGAACCTCATCATCGTGTCATACTACTGTAGCATAAGGTCACAAGCCTCTTTGTAGTGCCAAACTATCCAGTATGAAGCCTTTCACTTCCTTGCGGTGTTACGCCGTGACGATATGGCTTGCGAGACCGAGGCTTTACCCCTTATCCGGGTACCTCTTCATGGTGTCATACCACTATAACATGAGGACATCATCCCCTTTGTAGTGTTGTCTACAACTCTTTAATTTCATTATACAACATTAGGCTACCTGTCTATTTGTGGTGCTACGCTGCTGTGACTTCGTTCGCAAAGCCGAGGCATTACCCCTACCTGGGAATCTCATGGTGGGGTCACCCCATTATAGCATGGAGTTACACTCCTTGTAGTGCTGTGCTACCGTGCTTCATATAAAGCCAAGCATTCACTCTGCCTGAGAATTCATTAAGACTTTTAAGCCATCCTCACCACAGGATATGTTCTCCACAGAAAACATATAATAGACAATAGTGGTTGTAGGTCCGTAACCTTTCCATGCCATGGAGGATATGTACCTATTGTACATGATATTTTCCCAGTTAGTGGTCCTCCTTTGAACCAAAAGCTAGATACCTAGTATATTTCTCTTGAACTAATAGCATAAAACTTTATGGTACGATTACAATAACACAATATCAGAATGCCTTCAAGCCTATTTTATAATCTGTGTCATCAACCAGCTGGCACTTGAGACCGTTTGTGAACGGATCCGCCAGGTTCTTCTGACTCCGAACATCAACCATTGCAATGACACCTCTCTTGATGACATTGTGCACAGCCCTGTGATTTAACCGCACAGTTCTTTTCTTCCCATTGAAGAGGTCATTTGATGTCATCGCCGCAGTCGCCTAGTTGTCATAGTATATCGATATCGCCGGTATCTGTGCCCCAAACATCGAAAGATTATACATGAGCTCCCGAAGCCATTCTGCTTCTTCCGCTACGGAATCAAGTACAAAAAACTTAGATTCCATGGAGGAACGAGAGAGCATGGTCTTCTTCTTCGACTTCCACGATATAGCAGCTCCATCCATTGTGAAAATAAATACACATGTGGATCTCTCACTCTCCAACTCTGAGCACCAGCTGGCATCACTGAAGCCTTCTACTATTTGCGGATCTCCGCTGTAGTGCAGTGCATATGTCTCAGTCTTCTTGAGATATCTTATTACCCGTTTCACAGCTTTCCAGTGCTCAACGCCTGGGTTGCTGGTGAATCGACTCAGCATTCCTACGACGAAAGCTATGTTAGGCCTAGTGGCAGTAGAAGCGTATATTAAACTCCTGATGACGCTTACATACTCCAGTTGCCTGACATTTTCTTTTGAATTAGGCTTCAACTTCAGGTCACACATATAAGGCGTATCGATCACTGGAAGATCCTGATACCCATAGCGTGTGATCAACTTCTCAATATAATAAGACTGTGACAGCGCCAGTCCAGAGCCCGACTGGATGATATTAATGCCCAAGATTACGTCAGCTTTCCCTAAGTCTTTTATACTGAACTTGGTCGAGATGAACTTCTTTGTCTTTATGACACAACGCATATCCATGCCTAGGATCAGCATGTCGTCCATGTACAGACAAATGATTACACGTCTTCCTTCAGCAAACTTCGTGTAAATATGCTTGTCCGTCTCGCTGACCCTGTAGCCAATTGACCTTATGACCTTGTCAAAATTTTCATGCTATATTTTGGAAGCCTGTTTAAGACCGTACAAGGATTTCACCAACTTGCAGACTGTCTTCAAGACCCTTGATGATAAATCCCTCTGGCTGTTGCATGTAAATCTCTTCGGTCAGCTCGCCATTCAGGAAAGCTATTTTTACATCCATCTGATGTATCACCAACTTATGTATTGTTGCGAGAGCAATTAATATTCTGATGGTGGTCATCCGGGCTACTGGAGCATACATGTCAAAGTACTCGATCCACTGCTTCTGAGAAAACTCCTTGGCTACTAGTCTAGCCTTGAACTTGTCAATAGTTCTATCTTCTTCTTGAAGATCTTGCATCCGATGGGTTTCACTTCTTAAGGAAGATCAACCAACACCCAAGTGTTATTAGAGATGATTTAATCAATTTTATTGTCTATCGTCTCTTTCCAGAATAAATTGTCTCTGGTGTTCATCGCCTCATCATAGGTAAGCGGATCTGCTTCTACATGATAGGTGACAAAGTCATTTCCAAAGTCCTTCGGTCTCCTCACTCGCTTAGCTGACGGCTCAGCGAGTTCTGGTTCAACAGTTGTTTCTGCAACGACAACTTCTTCTTGTATTACGTTCTTATTAGAAATTTTATTTTCCTGCGCATCCTCATTATTCTCCGGAATGTCCGTAAGAATAATGTTTTTGTGCCTTGTAAATTTATTTTCAAAATATTCTGTGTCGCGTGATTCAATGATATGATTTGATTATATATCAAAAAAAATTTGAGCATCACTCTTCTCGTGTCACTACCATATTTTAGCTTGAGGGTATTTTAGTCATTTGTGAATTTTTGAATTTATTTGATTTAATTGAATTGGTGATTTCTATTTTTGACTTTGGCTAGTTGAGACTTGTAGACTGACCTAGAAGCTAACCCTAGATATGGTGACTTAGTAGACAATGTGTGACCTTAGTCTAACTTAAGTCAACCTCATTTTAGTTATTAGAAACTATTTTCAATAGGAAGAATTAAGAATATGTGAAATGATTTCATGACTTGTGATTTTTCATTTCATGACTTATGAATTAAGCCCATGGCCCATGACTTGAGCCCAAACCCTAACCAAACCCTAAGTGGCCGGCCACCCATAGGAAACCCCCTATTTAATGTCCTCTTTCCTTGTTCTTGCCTCTTTTGTGCTCAACCAAGTTTTTAGAAGGAAAGATAAATCCCCAACTTCCTAAATTCCTATTAAATCCATTTTTAATCATTTTGACCCAAATCTTTTACATATGATTCTAATCAACCTATACTTGCTGATTATGGGGAGTAATTTCAGTTTTAGAGCAATTTGGAGGATTTGGCTAGCAACAAAAACCGTTTGATTTGGGGCCTTTTCTTGATACTTGAAATCTATAGGTAAACCCATCTAATTCTATTTTAATTCTAATTTTATTGCATGATAGCCTAGATCTAGGTGTCCCCTAGCTGTAGTGAAGGATTGGTGTCGTTTGCATTAGGTTTCGTGTCCGTATCGTACACGTATCAATTTCCTACACTAGGTGTTTGTTGAAATGCCACAACCAATTCTTTTTGCTGTTTTTGAAAATGTTTTTGATTGGATTTCTAGATCTAGGGTTTGCTTTTATATTCGTGTCCTTGGGTTATGATTTTGGAGTCGGGTCGTGTCCACACGAGGACATGAACACGCTGTGCTTACCCGCGGGATACTGTCCTGCTACCCGATGGCTAGTTCTCTGTGCACAGGGCACGTGGCGGCCTCGTAATTGACGTCGAGAAGGGGGCACTAACTGATACGTCAGCCCCCAAGTCTCGAGTCCAATGGCGTTGTGTCGGACTCGAAATCCGACCCGCACTGGTCGTACGCAGAGGCTGTACACACACGTTTTTGCCACTGATATGTGGCTGGACACGACACGATACACACTTTGGACACTAGACAGGGTGTCGACCGTATAGCCCTACACGTGGGCTACACATGTGCACGGCCACGTGTCTCCACGTGGCCTGTGTCATGTGCTGGACACGTGTGCACGCGTGCACGACGCTGTGTCCAATCTCAGTAATTCGTATGTGTTTTAGTGTCTTGGACACGGTTGAGTCCACTTGGTTGGACACAGACACTTGTGAGACACGTGCACATGTTTATCATGGTTTACCAACCAATAATTTTGGTTATTAACCATGATTTGGTATTCGATTTGGGTTTTCCCATTTTTCCTGATACATAACTTGACTGATTCGATTTCTGAGTTTTAATTGTATTTTTAGCTGTTTTTGTGGATGTTAACTTCCATGATTAGTTCACCTACAAATGTCTAAGTATTAGTTACATGTTAGGTTGGGATGATATCAAGGGAATTGGGTTTCGAATTTGGTTTTGGATTGAATGTATGAATGGAATTTCTGTTAACTGTCATTGAATTTGATTTCCTGAGATTACACACATAACTTATCTTCCTATCACATGTACACTCACATTTATTCCTGTACACACATGTTAGCTCTGTACACTTTTGCACACACTACACTGATTTTGACACATTGATTGTTTGTATTGAATTCATTCCTGTAAACACACACTGTTTCCTATTCACTGTTAAACCAAACTGCCATGTTCCTGAGAACATACTCATACAGGACTGTCATTTGGATTTTGTATATCCTGAGAACATGTGCATTAACACTGTTAGGGATAGCTATTTCCTATCGCATGCACAACACCCTAGTAGCTAATGTACTGTCATCTCATATGAACACATAATGTTACACATTGACACCCTATCTCCTAATTGTCATGACACATATACACACATTCACCATGGCTATCACATTCACACTACCTAAAACTGAGAACACACTAACCTAGTTCACAATATCCACATTACACTATTTTTAATGTATCACACACACACTCTCATAGCTAAGACACACAACACTGTTCCTATTTGACATTACACACACTGTCACATATTGCCACACACACTAACATCCTATGTCACGCCCCAGAACCAGAATACTGGAGAGCGGGGGTAGACATAGCCAGCTACGTATATTGAAATAGAATACATCTCAACTATACGGTCACGGCTGTCTAGATATGAGGGTTTACTACAAGCCAGCAGTCTCTTAAGGTCAAGCCTATTGTCTCAATCTCAAGCAATTAACAGAGTTACAAGATATTAGAGCATCAAATATATATATAAGGCGTCCCAAATATTACATATTGGATGATCATGAAGCTAGTCGTACAAAATGATAGGACTAGCAAGAGTTCAGTCATACATGATCAACCCTAGGATTTGTTAATCATGTTTACAGCCCGTAGGCAGACAGTAAGTAAATGTGCATCGAGCTAACAGGCGCTCGTCGGCTAAACGCCTCAAAAGAATAAATTTACATATAAGTGGATGAAACAAAAAGGGAAAACCAACTCGTAGCCCGGGTTCCGTCTAGTGTTCACCATTGGGCTGGAAGCTTGGTAGATCCTCGGGAGCTGCTCCGAAATCTGGCCACACAAAACCAGCTGGGTCAAACCCCAGAAAGAGCAAGTGCCACAAAGGAGGCCACAAATAAGAACAAAAGCCAGCATATCAAAATCATAAAGAATAAAAGGAAAGTACAAGTAATAGAAGTACACAGAGCGATAAACGACTAGGGACGTGGAACCATTCCGGGAGCCAGGTTACAATCCTTAAACCAGACAAGGACCGAGGTTGTAACCCTTCGCCTGAATAGCTCACTGTCTCTACTCATTTATCGTTAAGATAAGTAAAACAAACATGCTCAGGAGATAGCAGGTACTAGAGCTAGACAAGACTTAGACAAGGCTGGACACCATTCATTCACAATCGGCCAAGCAAGTACTACGGCTTACTACTTTAACTAACTAGGGTTATCACAAGCCTAATTACTAACAAGATGCAAGTGAGAAACTCCCAGTCCCAAGCCCTGCAGACTATCCAGTTATCCTTCCGTGGGTTGAGAGTTATAGGTGGGTACATTGCCCGGAAGACAAATGTACCCTTAGATGACTTAGAGGGTGCAACACATGACAGTGTGCTGGAAATGTGCTCTACTTGTCGGCAAGCTACAAGTCCATTAAAGCGCCTAGATAACGAGATTGCCTGTGACTGGGAATTCTCCATGTTCTAGTTTGATCTAATCATTAGCCTAATCCAATTTAGCGCGAGTCCCTGGCCGTGGTACCCAGGAAGTCACGTCCTAGACATGATGCGAGACAAGACAAGTGGATTGTACAAGCAAGCAAGCAGGAACACCCACGGTGTCAAGTTTATTATACGAGTCAAGTTACAAGTTACAAGTCAAGTCAAGTCAGGAGTGCGCCGCCACGGGCCACTATCAAGTTATCAAGATAAATCATGTCAGGGTACTGTCAGGAGTGCACCACTACGGGTCATTGTCGTGTTATGCTAGTTCCTTGTCATGCCATGCCATGTACAATAGTCATTCCAAACATATTAAGTAAAATCAAGTTCATGACAAAAGGCGTAAGGATATAAAATGGGCGTAAAATATCTAATAAAATATCAATATACAGGGCTATGGAAGAGCCAAGCTTAGAGAAATAAAACCAAAACTCCAAGAGCCAATGGATTGCACAAGGGGTCAGGGAGTTGGATTGCGCAGGTGTCAGCTGCGCAGGGTGGATTACGCAGAGGTGGATTGCACAAGGGTGGATTGCGCAAGGGTGGATTACGCAAGGGTGGCTTGCGCCAGCGCAATCCAGCGCAGCGCAAAGCACTGGCTGAGGTCATGCGTAATCGGCCCTGTGCTAAAGAGCACAGGCCGGGGGGGATGCACAACCGGCCATGCGCTAAGAAGCGCAAGGCAGAGGGATGTTCTTCCTGGCCGAGAGCAGGTCCAAGAACACCAAGAACTTCAATTCCTCATAACTTTGTCAAATCAAAACCAAATCTAGATTTTCAAAGTTCTAACTTGAGTAAAATTGAATTCTCTTCCACCTGGAAGCATCAAAACATGCAAAAATCGAAGTTTAATAGATCAAAACCAAGGATTTTCGAAAATGGTTAAAACCTAGATCTAGAAGAATGAAAGCTCTAAATCACAAAATGTCAAGTTCTAAAGTTGTTCTCCATGGCCTAATCTAGTTAATGGACAAATAAAAGTGGTGCTTATTTGATGGCAAGGTGCACTTGCCTATGGGTTGGGGAGTTGTGTGGAAGAAGGAAGAAGAAGAAGTTGAAAGAAATTAATGGAGTTATGGAGGAGAGAGAAGAAGTTGGTGGGTTTTAATGAAGGTGGTTGTGATGGAATGGAGGTGGAGAATAGGCTAAGGTGTTCCACTCATGGTGAACCAAACCAAACCAAACCAACTCCACAAAATAAAACCAAGCAATGGTCCAAAACCCATTTACGAGAACCCGAATCCATAAGTCGAAAAAATAAAATACGTGCCAAAAATCAAATTACGAGTACAAATACGAAATATAGGAAATGTGGGTGACAACTCTACCCACCTTCAAAGAATTCCGTCCTCGGAATTTAATCAAGGAGCTGGAGATTGCCACGACAAGCTATGCCAAGCACAGACAAGCTACATTAAGTAGTTCAATCATACAATCATTCAATGCAAGCAAGGAAGGGAAAGTGTAAGGCACAAGGAAGACATTATATCTTACGAGTCAAACATGTAGGGATATCACGATCGGATGTCGTCCTCACGCTCCCATGTTGACTCGCCTAGAGAGTGATGACCCCAAGCAACACGGACTAAGTTAATAGTCTTGTTCTTGAGCGTCTTTTCTCTCCGGTCCAATATAGACACGGGCCTCTCCTCATACGAAAGGTTGGTACCAACAACCAATTCCGAATGATCTAGGATATGGCTCGGGTCCGGGATGTACCGTCGTAATTGGGATACATGGAATGCATTATGTACCTCACTTAGCGACGGCGAAAGAGCGAGGCGATAGGACACATCGCCTACTCGCTCCAGAATATCGAACGGCCCTATATACCTAGGACTAAGCTTTCCCCGCACGCCAAAACGAATGACGCCGCGGGTAGGCGAGATCCTAAGGAATACATGGTCACCGACGGCAAATTCTAAGGGACGCCGATGAGCATCAGCCTAATGGCGCTGGCGATCCTAAGCAACTCGGAGGTGATCTCTGACTTTCCTGACCACTTCAACCGTCTGAGAAATCAGTTCTGGACCGAGCATCTGCCTCTCTCCGACATCGTCCCATGCTAACGGGGATCTGCACTTCCTGCCATATAGAGCCTCGAAGGGTGCCATCTGGATACTGGCCTGGAAACTATTATTGTACGAGAATTCCACCAGGTGCAGGTGATCCTCCCACGAACCACCGAAGTCAAGGGTACACGACCGCAACATATCTTCGAGAGTTTGTATAGTGCGCTCCGATTGCCCATCTGTCTGCGGATGATACGCTGAGCTGAACTTGAGACGAGTCCCCAAACTTTGATGAAGACTGCGCCAGAAGTGCGATATGAATCTCGTATCCTTGTCTGATACTATGCTGACTGGCACTCCGTGAAGTCTGACGATCTGCCTGAGATACATCTCTGCTAGCTGTGCCGTCGACTGTCCAACTCTAAATGGAAGAAAGTGTGCCACCTTGGTAAGCCTGTCCACAATGACCCAAATAGCATCTCTGCCTGCCAGAGATCTGGGTAACCCAGTCACGAAATCCATGGTAAGGTGCTCCCATTTCCATTCTGGGATCGGCAAGGGTTGAAGAAGTCCAGCTGGCCTCTGATGTTCAGCCTTGACCTGTTGGCAAACCAAACATCGAGAGACATACCGGGCTATCTCTCTCTTCATACCATTCCACCAAAAGTGTTGACGAATATCTCTGTACATCTTCGTGCTGCCTGGGTGGATAGAATACTGCGAACTGTGAGCCTCTGCCATGACTTCCTGTCTGATATCTCCACTGGGTACACAAAGACGCGTGCCGTGTCGAAGTGTACCATCCCCATGAATACATAACTCTGGCCTTCTCCCTGCCTCGCACTCTGCTCTGAGCCGCTGAATCTTGGAATCTGTTAACTGTGCTGTCCGGATCCTCTCAACTATGGTGGACTGAATCTGTAGGCTGGCCATCAAGGCCACATTGGAAGGAAGAACCACTTCAATTCCCATCTTCTGAAGATCCGATAATAACTCTGGTTGCGCCGTCAGGAAATAAACTCCGGCTCTCCGGCTCAACGCATCTGCTACAACGTTGGCCTTCTCTGGATGATACTGCAAATCCACATCGTAGTCCACCAGTAGCTCGAGCCATCTTCTCTGCCGCATATTAAGATCCTTCTGGGTGAAAACATACTTCCGGCTCTTATGATCAGTAAAGATCTCCACTCTGTCTCCGTACAAGTAGTGTCTCCACAACTTAAGTGCAAACACTACTGCTGCTAGCTCCAAGTCGTGGGTCGGGTAATTCTTCTCATGATCACGGAGTTGACGTGACGCATAAGCAATTACCTTCCCATGCTGCGTCAAAACACATTCCAATCCTCTGTCTGAAGCATCGCAATAAACTGTGAATCCTCCGGTCCCATCTGGAAGGGTAAGAATGGGAGCCGTTATCAAACCTCGCTTCAACTTCTCAAATGATTCCTGATATTCTGCTGTCCAAACGAACGGCACATCCTTGCGGGTCAACTGGGTCATCGGTGCTGAAATCCTTGCAAAATTAGAGACGAACCGCTGGTAGTAGCCGGCCAATCCAAGAAAGCTGCGAACTTCTGCCACTGAGCTGGGTACTGGCCATGCCTCGATAGCCACAATCTTCTGGGGATCCACTTCCACTCCTCCTCTGGTAATGATGTGACCCAAGTAAGAAATGCGATCGAGCCAGAACTCGTATTTACTGAACTTGGCGTACAACTGGTGCTCTCTGAGAATCTGGAGGACAACTCTGAGATACTGCTCGTGCTCTGCTTCACTCTTGCTATAGACCAGGATGTCATCAAGGAACACTATCACAAACTGATCCAAGTAAGGCATGAAAATACGGTTCATGAGGTCCATGAACACTGCCGGCGCATTGGTCGCTCCAAAGGGCATAACTAGAAACTCCCAATGCCCGTACCTTGATCTGAACGCCGTCTTCGGGATGTCCTGCTCTCTGACTCTGATCTGGTGGTATCCTGACCGCAAGTCTATCTTCGAGAAAACTGAAGCCCCCTTGAGTTGATCAAACAAGTCATCTATCCACGGGAGAGGGTATCTGTTCTTGATTGTCACTGAGTTCAAGGTACGATAATCAACACATAGCCTGGACGTACCATCCTTCTTTTTCACAAGAAGTATCGGGGCTCCCTAAGGCGATCCACTTGCACGAATGAATCCCTTGGTCCTGAGTTCTTCAATCATCTTGTACAAAATCTCCAACTCTGAAGGCGCCATTCTGTAGACTCGCTCTGATACTGGTGCTGCCCCGGGAATCAAGTCATTGGTGAACTCGATCTCCTGCTCTGGTGGCATCCCTGGAAGTTTCTCTGGGAAGACATCTGGAAACTCTTCAACTATCCGGGGCAACTGCACTGCTGCTACTGCCATCCGTAATACTGGAAGAGATGGCTCTATTGTGCCTCTGGAAAATAAAAACTCTGGCTCTCCGAGAATACTAAAGACAACTCTGCCAACATGGCAGTCTATCCTAGCATAATGGTTCCTCAACCAATCCATGCCTAGGACTACATCATAGTCTGCCATAGGGAACTCTATGAGCCTAGCGGGAAACTCTCTACCGCTAACTACGATCCGACACGAGGAAAATACTCGATCTACTCCCACAAGACCATTACCAGTAAGTATATTGAGCCTCACTGATAATGACTCGGGCTCCAATCCTATCCGTGTCGCGAATCGTGCAGACATGAATGAATGCGATGCACCAGAATCAAATAATACAGATGCTGGAAAAGTGTTGACGAGAATAGTACCTGCCACTACCTCACCTGGTACAACTTCTTCTTCCATGGTCATCATCATAGCCTGACCTCTAGCTGCGGGTCCTCTCTGCTGGGAACCCCTCTGCCGACTCTGTGCTGGAGCCTGGGTGAACTGCTGCTAGAAGGCCTGGGCCTGGGGCAACAATGGCCTCGGGTACTGCTGTTGCTGTTGCTGCTGCTGCTGGACTGGAACTGGGGCTGGTCCTCTCACCGAAGAACTAGAAAGGTTGGATGATGATGGACCTCCCCTATTCGGGCAGGTCCCTATCTGGTGGTCTGCTCCTCCACAAGCCAGACACAATCTCTGTGCCCTACGACACTCTGCCACTACATGGCCCGGCTTTCCGCAATGCGAACATCCCACCGCGGAAGACTGCTTCTGCTTCTGCTGCTGCGGATACGTCGGCGTTGAATGCTGAACCGACGTCACTGAGGCCGCCCGCCTCGGAGTTCCAATGGTCAATCCCCTAGCTGCCGGGGCTGGAGCTGATGATTGGTGCATCTGACTGTGGGACCGCTTCCTGCCTCCGGTCCTGTCCACAATTCTCCGGAAGGTATACTCATGCCTCCTTGCTGCCTTCAATACTGCATCGAACGTCTGGTGCTCGAACTGCTCCACAGCCAATAATATCTCTAAGTGCAGCCCTTGCTGGAACCGCTGAGCCCTATCGAACTCGGTCGCCACCAAAGTGGGGGCGAACCTACTCAGCCTGGAAAACTCGGTCGCATAGCCATCGACCGTCCTGCCTCCTTGCTTCAAGTTGGTGAATCTGGTCTGTAGGTCGTACCGTGCCACCGCATCGAAGTACTTTGTCTGGAACCTCTCTCTGAACGTCGCCTAAGTGACTGGTGCCGCTTACCCCATGGCCTGAGCCGCCCACCAATCACGAGCCAAGTCAAACAACTGTAGGCGTACCACCGCCACCTTCTCATTCTCAGGTGTCCTAGCTGCTTCTAGAACCACCTCAATATCCTAAAGCCAAGTGTCCGCGGCAATCGCATCTTCACTGCCGTCAAAGAAGGGAGGGTTCAAGCGCTTGAAACTGTTTGCCGCATGATTCCCATGGGGACCTCCTCGGTTTAGTGCATCATGAACTTCCTGGTGCAAGGCGTCGCCTCGACGATCTTGGGATGCAAGCAGTTCTCTGATAAGCCCTACCAAAGGTCCCCCATCCTGTCTAGCTGGTTGAACGGGCGGAGCTGCCTGAACTGGAGGTTCTGAGCCTCCGGAAAGCATAACTCGGGAGGCTACTCCAGAGTGCTGAGCTTGATCTTCCTGGCGCTGGGGTGCTTGTCGAGCTTCCTCTGGCTGGTTGGCAGGTCTGGGAGTAATGCCGCTGAAGAAGACGACATAGGAAACAATAAGGAAAGGACCAGGATAGATCAATGATACAAGCAATGTGATCAGGTCAAGAATCTCAGGGATTTGAAGATACGAGCAGAGATCAAGGACGAATATTGATTGAGACATCTATTCGGTAAACCCTCACATTTCTTGATTGACAAGACCTGCATGGGCCACCACTTAAGCCATGTCACACCCCAGAACCAGAATACTGGAGAGCGGGGACAGACATAGCCAGCTACGTATATTGAAATAGAATTCATCTCAACTATACGGTCACGACTGTCTAGATATGAGGGTTTACTACAAGCCAGCAGTCTCTTAAGGTCAAGCCTATTGTCTCAATCTCAAGCAATTAACAGAGTTACAAGATATTAGAGCATCAAATATATATATAAGGCGTCCCAAATATTACATATTAGATGATCATGAAGCTAGTCGTACAAAATGATAGGACTAGCAAGAGTTCAGTCATACATGATCAACCCTAGGATTTGTTAATCATGTTTACAGCCCGTAGGCAGACAGTAAGTAAATGTGCATCGAGCTAACAGGCGCTCGTCGGCTAAACGCCTCAAAAGAATAAATTTACATATAAGTGGGTGAAACAAAAAGGGAAAACCCACTCGTAGCCCGGGTTCCGTCTAGTGTTCACCATTGGGCTGGAAGCTTGGTAGATCTTCAAGAGTTGTCTTTAGTATTCCCGGAGAGCCAGAGTTTTTATTTTCCAGAGTTGTCTTTAGTCTATCTGGCGATTAATATTTTATCTAAATCTAAGCCAGTGAAGCAGCAACAAGGACGATTCCGACCAGATGTCCCGGAGGCCATCGAGAATGAAGTCAAGAAGCTCATTGCCAGTGGATTCATTCACGAAGAATAACCCCCTGACTGGATTGCCAACATCGTTCCAGTCATGAAAAAGAATGGTAAAGTTCGAATCTGTATCGATTACCTTGATTTGAACTCCGTATGCCAGAAAGATGAGTTCCCTCTACCGATCACCGACGTAATGATCGACAATACTTGCAGCATCGAGCGGATGTACTTCATGGATGGGTTCTCAGGCTACAACTAGATCAAGATATTCTCCGACGACGAGAAGCACACATCTTTTCGAACACCATTGGGGGCATACTGCTATACGGTGTTGCCCTTCGGATTGAAGAATGCAGGGGTGACATACCAGCGAGCCATGAACACAATTTTTTGCGATCATTTGCGCAAAACTATGGAGTGCGACGTAGATGATATCGTAGTTAAAAGTCGTCTCAAGGGCAACCACCTCCAAGACTTGAGATTGGTATTCGAGTAATACATGCACACGAACTCAAGATGAATCCAACCAAGTCTTTTCTAGGAGTCTCCAGTGGCAAGTTTCTTTATTTCGTCATTACTTCAAAGGGTATACATCTTGACTCGGAGAAAGTGAAGGCTATCCTCGATATGCGTCCTCCAAGAAATCTCAAAGAGCTATACGGACTACAATGAAGGCTAGCCTACATCAGACGATTCATTTCGAACCTTTCTGGAAGGTGTCAACTATTCACTCAGCTCATGAAGGAAGGCGTATCTTTCGTCTGGACTGAACAATGTCAACGTGCATTCGACGACATCAAGAAGTATCTTACAAGCCCCCCAGTATTGGTAAATCGAATAATGGGGAAGCCCTTCTTACTATATGTCCATGCTATGGACCATTCTCTTGGCGCCCTATTAGCTCAGAAGAACGAAGGCGGCCATAAACAGGCAATCTACTACCTCAGTCGCACAATGGTGGGTGACAAACACAGATACACACCAGTGGAGAAGGAATGCCTTGCACTGGTATTTGCCATCCAGAAGACACGCCACTATGTGTCTGGACAGACTATCCACATCATATATAAAGTCAATCCTCTCAGAATACTCATGACTAAACCGGGTTCTCTCAATTCTCGTTTAGCTACATGGGCAATGCTGCTCCATACGATATGCTCTTCATTCCTCAGAAGGCAGTAAAAGGCCAAGCATTAGCTGATTTCCTAGCAGCTCATCCGGTGCCAGAATCTTCCAAACTCTACGATGAAATCCCCGATGAAGTAGTGGAGTCTAACACTGCAACTGAAGAAATCCCCATTTAGCGAATGTTCTTTGACTGTGCATCGAGAACATGACCAAAAAGAAATATTATGGCCGGAGTTGGCATCGTGCTCGTGTCACCTGATCATCTGGTTATTCATCGTGCATATTCTCTCATGGAACCATGCACCAATAACGTGGCCGAATATAATGCCCTATTAATCGGCCTGCAACTGGAAAAACAACTGGGAGTTGACTATCTAGAAGCCTACGGTGATTCCAAGCTAATAGATACTCAGGTCCGAGGGGATTATGAAGTTCGTCACGAAGATCTCATCCCCTATCACAGAGCAACAATCGAGTTGGCATCTACTTTCGCCGGATTCTTCATCGAGCACGTGCCTCGACTACAGAATATAGAAGCAGATGCTCTAGCCGATCTCGCTGCTTCCTTGACCGTCCCTACCAATACTCAGCAGTCGATCACATTGTCTGGCCGAGAACTATTCTGTGTGAAAAATGCCTTGCATATTTATCACAGTTACGTACACAACGGAAATAAACATCGATATTAAAGACTGGAGATTTCCTTTCATAGACTATGCCGTCTATAGAATCCTTCCCGAGGACCCGAAGGAAGCAGTGTCTATCCAAAGGCGATCCCTCAGATTTTACTACAACACAGCTACCAAGATGATGTACCGACGCTCTCACGATGGGCTACTGTTATGATGTTTATCAGAGACAGAAGCCAAACATGCACTCCGGGAGGCTCACGATGGAATTTGTGGTGCACATCAACCGGGCCCCAAATTACAAGATTGTCTCAAACGAATGGGTTATTATTGGCCCACGATGATAACAGATGATATTGAATATGCAAAAAAGTGTAGGGCTTTCAGATTTACGCTGATTTCATTCATCAACCTTCGGAGTTTCTACACCCGACGGCAGCATCTTGGCCCTTTGAAGCCTGGGGCATGGACGTCATAGGACCAATCAGCCTGCCATTTTCCAGAGGACATCGGTTCATCCTAGCCATAACCGACTACTTCTCCAAATGGACGGAGGGTATACCGCTCACCGAAGTGAAGGCATCAAACGTGATCAGTTTTATCAAACATCACGTTATCTACCGCTTCGGCCCACCTCACAGGATCATCCATGACAATGGTCCATAATTCGCAAGCCATGTATTCCATCGGTTCTGCGATAGGAACAGAATCCACAACGTAGCCTCTACCGCCTACAATCCAGAGGTTAACGGGCTAGCAGAAGCCTTTAATAAAATCATCATTAAATTTCTCAAGAAGTTCGTGCCTTCAAACAAGTGCAATTGGAATGATAAGCTCGGCGAGTGTCTGTGGGTCTATCTTACAACGGTCCGGACTCCAACAGGCAACACGCCATTCTCTCTGGTTTATGGAAGCGAAGCAGTTCTTCCCCTAGAAATCTAGATTCCTTCTCTTCGAGTAGCCCAAGCCAGCGAGTTGACTACCGAAGAAAGCTATCGTCTGTGACTCCAGGAGCTCGAAGCGCTAGACGAAAAGTGCTTGTTAGCTCAACAGCGCATTGAGCTATACCAATCACGCCTTTCCAGAGCCTTCAAAAAAAGTGAAGGAAAGGATCTTCCAAGTCGGTGATCTAGTCTTAGAAGTGAGAAGACCAATGGTCATGACACACAAAACGAAAAAAAATTCTAGCCTAAATGGGAAGGTCCTTTCATCATAGAATCAGTGTATTCTAACGGTACGTACCGACTAACCAAGCCTGATGGTGACTTGCTCATGATGCCTATCAACGGCAAGTTCCTAAAGAAATACTATGTGTAACCCTTTTTACATATTGTTCACATATGTTCAGTCATGTAAATGTACAGTGCGATGTTTATGTGATTCAAAAATTATCTAACTATTATCCGTATTTTAAGAGTCTTGAATACGCCTTGGATAATAGGTCCTCTAAAATATTTTCTCAGTGGAATCATTTCCGTTTTTGACTCTATCCAAACTCGGTTTGACAAAAACAAGTCACGTCCCTATTACTTCTGAAATATTTTTCGATAATTATTTCCCCAGTAGAATAATTAAGAAATGTTTTGCCATGTCCATATAACCTCTGAGCAAAGCATTTATCAAGGATAATCACGTCCATACTATCTCTGAATTATCCACTCCTACCTAACGTTATATATCTATCCACGTCCATATTACCTCTGGTCAGATATAGAACATCCTCTGCTATTACGTCCATATTACCTCTACTAGCAGCTTCGTTCAACTTTATATCTTTATTCAAAAAAATTGAATATAAAATGGATAATAGGTCCACATCAAAATTTCCCAGCGGAATACCCACCAGAAATATCCTTGCTACGTCCACATTACCTTTAGTTCCGATATTTCACAAAACCACATTCACTTTGAAAAGATTTTTTATTTTTTACTTGAACGTCTATCAAAAGACGAAAAAAAGGTACAAGAGCCGTGACGGCTGGAAGAAAAAAAAAGGAGTTACAAAGAATCTAAGGGATACATACGCGATTGATGTTGTCCCTTAGAGCCGCGATTTCACTTCAGACTTCGCGGTAGCTCGATGGCGCACCTCTTCTTGACGAGCAAATTCATCGTCGAAAAGGATCAGACTCAGATGCTCTCCCTCCAACTTCGTCAGCTGTACTTCTAAATGGGCAGAAGTGGTGACGATCATGGCAGCCTGAGACAAATAATCCTCATGCTCAGATGTTGCCGCCCTCAAGTCGGCTTCTAGTTGAGCGATCTCGTTCTGGATCTGGGCAATGTGATTATACTTTTCGGTCATCTGTGCAGCCAGTTTATTCTACGAGGCAGCACGTGCCTCACTTGCAGCGTTGAACTGACCATACTGGTCAGCCAATTCGTCGATCTCTCGAACGAGGGCGTCCTTTCTTGCCTGGAAAGTGGCCTTCTCCTTCGCAAGAGCCGTGATCAAAGCCTCATCTTCTGCACGAAACAGTGACGTCGGGATCTGCTGCTTGGTATCTCGGAACCTGGCCACCTGGCCCTCCAGGTCATTTAAAACTTTTCTCAGAGTATTGGCCTGCTTTTCATAACTGACAATGCTCTCAAGGGCCGCCACTTGGCATTCGACAACAGCCTTCACAGGGCCAAAGGCAGCATTCCGATTCAGGACTCCAGGAAGCTTCACTTTCAGCACAGAGTAGAAAGCTTTGACGACTTCCTCGGCCATCTCCTCATCTTCAGTGGAGGTCGTCGGGGAGGAGGCTTGGAAAGTTTCTTCCACTCCAGGAAGGGATACCTGACAAGAAGCCGAACCTGACAAGAAAATCTATTCCACCAAAAACCACTCCTGATTATCATGTGTCACATCCACATTACCTCTGATACCGATAGTCTTCCGACTTGACACCTGTACCCAACCCGGGATAAAAGATACGGTGTTAAGACCACAAAACCTATCACGTCCATATTACCTCTGTTGGGTTTTGTTTCAAATCTATTTGCTCGCAATCCCATATGCACAAAAGGGTAATAGGTTCAAAAAGAAAAGAAAGGGGTCTCCCAGCGGGATACCCTTTACACAAATGCTGTATTAGGCCCACTAATACAAGTACCACAGATATCACAAGCAAAGAATGGAGTGAATGTATTATGTTTATTCAAAATCAGTTACATTCATTGGACTACATCAGCAGCAAAAAGAAAGAAAAAAAATCCATTACTCATCAGCAACACATAGTTTGGTCAGTTTGGCAGCACTACACCTTCATCAAAAAATAGTTTTGTGACCCTCAAAAGAAGTCATATTTTACTGTTAAGAAGCAAACAAGGCTGTTGAACCTTTGAGAAGCTACACGGAGGAGGGCAAATATAGCATGCTAAAAACATCTACGAATGCTAATTTTCTCTCCTCCGTATTGCGGACGTCCTAGGCCCGATCCTCCAAAAGGCCATACCTTTAAAACAACATCCCTAGTGTTGCTTTTGCCTACTTAAAGAACCGTGAAAATAGAACTTTCACGATGATGCCCAACCACCGCCCGGCTCTCCGATGTATAAAGGTTCTTCCTACCATCTGAGGAAAACCCCTCCAAAGCACGAAGAGTTCTGAGCTCTCTGACGTGTGTGTCAAGTGTTGCATCTTTACCATGCCCAAAATCGTCGATACCGGTCCTTGAGAAATTTGCTAGCCATATCCCTACAAAATATTAAATGGGAAAAAGGGGTTAATAGTCAGAAGAAAATAAAGTGCATTAGCCATACGGCCCCATCATACAGAACACATACGGTCCAATGAGATAGGGCGTGCATCGATCATGCCTAAAGCACAGAGGCAATAGATGACAGGCCTGCGTATAAAATATGTGATATGGCCATTCAAAATTTACTCGTCATTTTTTCTACCGTCCTTACCCTTGATAGGGGGTTACACGTCGAGATGAATGGAAGGAGAGTCCGCAGTTCTCGACGGAGAAGCGAGTCCCTTCCCTTTGGCCGTAGCACCAGTCGACTTGAAAGCTTTTGGAGCCATGGCCAAAATTGGGACAGAAGAGAAAGTCAGACTCAGAAATCCACAGGAAAAACTAAGTGCTGAAGGGCTCTTATGCGCCCAAAGGACTATGCGCCCAAGACAAACATGTGGTGGCATAACGTACAACAGTACGTGGGCACATAACATGCAAATAGCATGTGAGCGTATAACATGGCAACATGTGGGTGCATAGCACACCACATTGTTGGCGTATGACTTCTGTGGGAGCATAAGAATGCTCACAGAAGTATGTTGCCTTAGGAGCCTGTGCCCTGGCAGAAGAAAAGTCTGAGCGTCGCAAATTAACACTCGAGACTTTGTTTTTGAGGCATAGCCTTACCCAGAATCGGGTCCTGGACTGGTGAGGACACTGCCGCAGGAGGAAAGCCACTCGGCGCAGCGTCCTTGCCCTTCGCAGATCTCTTGGCGACCTTGGGAGACATGATTCATTAAGAAAGGAGAAGAAAAGTCTTTTGAAAGTTCTAAACGAGGAGAATAATGAACTCTCTCTCCTTCAGAGCCTACTTATAGGCATAGGCCACTTCCTATGAACCCACTATTTCCTATGCGCCTATGCGTCCATCGTGCGCTATGCGCCCATAATGGCCTATGCGCCCACGTGAAGATCCAGCCTCTTGCATACTATGCGACTGCCACTTGCTGACGTGGACGACGTATGAAGGATGGACCTCTTCAAATTCTACCCCGATGAATCTGTCAGTTCAGATTTTCGAGAAAGATCTCAACAGTCATCTCTCTAACAGGCTGGCCAAACGCTGTGCGCCCAAAGAGAGAAGCGTGCTATGCGCCCACTGCGTCACAAGAAGACGGTCCATGCTTCTTTCAAAGTATTTTGAACTCGTTCAAGTATCAAAAACTTTGAAGGGGGTCTTGTAGAAGCATGAAAATTTCAGCAATAAAGCCTTATGCGTCCAAGCCAACGAGGACATATGCGCCCAAGTAAACTCGTATGCGCCCAAGTCACCCTGTGAAGCTCTATGCGCCCAAGTCATCCTGTGAAGCTCTATGCGCCCAAGACAAGCTCCCCTAGAAAGAGGGTGCATAGCCCTGTTTCAGACTATGTGCCCAAGCCAGAATAGCCCCTGACTTGGTCAAAGCCACGATCAAAACGTGCATTGAAGCGTACAACCACGTCAGTCTCGACGAGCAGTCGTGCACCAAAGCATGCGGCCACATCAGCACCACGATCAACCCACGACCACATAGCTTGCATGCACCTACATCCTATGCGCCCAAAGCAAGATCATGTGCCCACATGAAAACTAGTGTGTTTTCTCATGTAGGCGCATAACATCATTCCAGCTTAAGAATGACTATAAAAAGGGGTCTCATCCCTCTTCAAAACACAGAACGGAGAGCATTTTCAAGAGCCAAATTGCTACACTTCTTGCCAGTGAGTCGAGAGTTAGCAATTTTTTTAGATTTTCTCCCACTTTTGTAATCGGAGTGTCAACGAAGTAAAGGAACAACTGCTGCTCGATCTCCATCATCCCATTCCCCATAATTCTTTTTTTGTACTCGGGGATCCTCAGCGTATGATCTCTCAGGCATACTCGATTTGTGGTGCCTTGCGCCAATAAAGAAAAGGCAGCATTTTTTTTTTATCCACATGGACATCACCATATGGCCAGAATTAATGTCCATCCTTAGGTCTGCGTTATAGAGTATGCCTCTAGAGATCAGGTTCTTTACGATAGCAGGTTCATGCTTCACGTCTTGAAGCGTCAGAGACTATTTTGAAGTCAGATTTATCATGCCCCAATCCCAAAAAATGTAGGATTAGGTACGTAGACATGCCAACCGTATAGTAAATATACGTAAGCTATAAAATGCAGTATAACCATGACAACAAATCTCATCCATAAAAGAATAATGGTATCATAAAATCAACTTTGAATTATCTTTTATACAAGTTGTTGGACGGAGACAAATCCACTACCAACTATTTTAAAAGAGAAAAAATACATAACAAATAAAACAGTTTGACAAGCGAAGCAAAGGACGATCCAAGAGCAATCATCTTCGAAGGAATAAAGAAGATCACAGCCTTGGCTAGGATAACTGCAGATAGTCAAGAAAGCACACACCTGGAGAAATCACCAGGTCCATAGAGGGACGTAACAAGATACATAATAACATGCCTATCTAACAGTATACCATGCATAAAAAAACCAGGATCTAAACAGAAAAGGACTAAGCAACTACGAAACATGAAAATGAAAACAACTACGCATTAATGAACTACTGGGAAGAAAACATGAACACATGACAAGAAATGGATAATCAAACCCTTGTCCCAGTGTGGACTCGCAGGTTTGAACAAATAACTAACCCTCGCCCCTAGTATGGACTCGCAGGTTAGCTTCAAGGAATAAACCCTCGCCCCTAGTGTAGACTCATGGGTTTGAACAAATAACTAACCCTCGCCCCTAGTGTGGACTGGCAGGTTAATTCAAGGCAATCAACCCTCGCCCCTAGTGTGGACTCGTAGGTTAAGAAAATCGAAAACAAAAGTAACAGTTCAGTTGTAACGCACTTGTCCTATGACACGGTATGACTCAGTCATGGTACATGTGAGAACAGATCCAATATGAACTATAATGTCAATCATGAAAAATGACGGTATGCGAACGAGACAACTAAACTAGTATGCATATTATGAAAAAAAAAACTCATATCAACAATCAACCCAAGAAACTAGATAATGACATGTATCAAAGGAAAAAACATACGCATGTACATAAACTGTAAAGAAAGGCAAGGTATACTTGCTTGAGGTTGTGTGCAGAGAATAACAAGTCCATTTGTGTAGATCGTCAGAATCCACAACAATGAGAAGTCAAGTCCCGCAAACGTCATCGGATGCTGAAATAAACATCACAAACATTTTTGGTATAAAAGAAATATCTAAAAATGACTACCTAAAGATCTAATTCTGGACATAGGGGCAAAATCGTAATTTCGGGTCAAAACGATATCCGTCGTTGGACCCACATTGTACTGAAAAGCGTGCCAGTACCTACGGTATCTAAAATTGTCAAACTATATATCTACGGGTCCGGTTTGATGATACGAACCCAACCATATGTCTAATGTTTGATTCTGGTTGGCCGTGCATAAATTTGTCCGTTGGATCGGATCGTGAGTCCGCCAAAATAGCGTTCTGGTCGACCTTCTCAGAATCGGACCAAACTTGGCATACAAGACCCAAAAAATGACACGGTCCTATTGGCGCAAGTTTTATCTTGACATGACGAACATGCAAGAAGTTATAGGCTAGTTTGCAAAAGGGCCGATACGGGGTATCTCGACGGATACGCCTCGATTTGGTCGCGCACAGTCGAGGAAATTGAGTTCCGTTGAATCCCACACGTCGATAACATCCATACGCGTCTTTCGATGCTTATAGATTGCGACCACGTCACCCGGTTTGTCGGAGCACACACTGTATCGGGAAGATTTTCTCGAATTTGGTTGTTTTTTAAAACTGTTTTTCCTGATTTTCGAAGTCTATTTTCATGGCATACAATAAATAAAATTAAAAAACTACAAAAGGGGTTTGGAAGATGTTCATGGCTTCTAAAACTTTCTTCAGATGGTTTCATAAATTTCACAGTAGATTGCCAAGGATTGGCCTTCCAATATAGGGGTGGGGTTTGTTTGAACAATGTTTTTAGAACAGTTTTTTGGTCGACTTTACGTCGATTTTTCAACGAAGGGATTCAACTAACCCAAAATCTAATTATTGGGAATGATACTTGGTTATGTTGACTATCAATAAATTAATCGAATCAAAAAATGGAGAAGCGAGGGTGGAGAAATCATACCCAAAACAGAGGGGTTCACAGCCTTATTGCTGCTGCTGTTTCTGTTGCTATTGTCCAGTTCCGACGGCCGACGGTGGTTTGGCGGTAGCGCAGGCGATGTGCGGCAGTCCAGGGGGTTCACAAGAGGGCAGACATTCGCTGGGGATCGAGGCTTGGGTTGGACTTGGAAGTTTCTAAAGTTTTTGGAAGAGAACCTCGATGTTCTAATCTATATGCATCTATAGATTTTGATTCGATTTAAAAATCAAATTTGGATTCAATTGGCACAACGAAATTTGGATTTGATAGAAGAGAATCGGTTTAGGATTCAGTAGGGTTTGATTTGGATAGAAACAATTTGAATTAGTCGAGATTCGAATCTCAACTGGGGTCTCCCTGTGTTCGATCGGGTTAGGGATGAGAACTGTTCCCCCCTGTGGGGAACATTTTCTCCTTTCTTTTTTTATTTTTTTTATTTCTTTTTTTCTTCTTTTTTCTTTTCCCTTTTTCTTTTACCTTATATATATATATATATATATATATATATATATATATATATATATATATATATATATATATATATATATATATATATATATATAATACTTTACAAGCCTTGAATATTAATACTCTTTTATTTTTATTTTGAAGTTTAAATAAAATCTCCAATAAAATCTAAAATAATCTAAAATGTATTTTGGTATAAGTACTCATAACTTTAGGAAAAATATTTGTTATAATTAGATATAATAAATAAATTTTCAAAAATATTTCTAATATAATTTTAAAGGCAACATAATAAAACCTAAATAAACTAATTATCATTTACGTAAAAATTTCTCATCTCCCATGTCATATATAGAATATTCATTATAAAATATTTTTATATAAATCATATCTTTGGTAACCATCAATTCTTTAATAAAAATAACAAAATTCCAAATAATAAAAAATAATAATAAAATTTTAATTTAGAAATTCGAGGGGGTTTACATCCTACCCAACTTATAATAATTTCGTCCTCGAAATTAAAAACAAGTACAATCTATGACTAAACGGGATTGGAGAAATCAAGATTGTAATATTTTACCGCGGTCATTTTAAAACACGATTAAGAGGGAATAAAATGCAATACGGAGGCCGTACCGCGACTTCCAAACAGATGGAAGAATAGTTACAAATGGAATCTTAATTTGACAACACATTCTAGAGATAGTGTACACTTGGTTCAAAGTTCTACCTCAACTTATAGAAATTAGTAATTGTGGAGGACGTATTTATAGGACTTTTAAAATATCAAAAAAAAAATTAAGAAGCTGTACGAGAATATGAGGTACTTCTGGCCATAGTCATGAACTCTAAGGGAAGCCTAGGTATTACCTATTCAACGTTGCTCATATATTGACCATGTTTCATCAAAGCAGTATGAGAGGTCTTGTTCGAACATAACCGGGAACAAATTGGCAGGGGATTCCACTCATCGAATAACGTAGGCTTCGAAGAGTTGCAGTTAAGAAATTTATGGAAGGAGATTCGTGGACCCCGAGATGGGAACTACATGATAGGTATAGGGACTCATTTCACAGGGTTAGATTTTATTGTCCAAATATGGAGACATGCATGAATAGGGTTACCAGGGATGTAGTGGTTTCATCAATTGGACATCAATCTTGGGTTTAAATATATATTGGCTGGACTAAGTCTCATAAAGTTAATCTGAACCATTCCTATTAGGTTAGGGAACCTAGAACAGGTTCTAACTCAAGAGGTTGGGCAAATTTCGAGTCAGGTTGATTAAATAGGTGTCGTAAGTCTAAAGATGCACCTTCCATAACTTTTGTGTATAAGTAGCACATAGGGCCTCAATTTAGTGGCACACTAGTGCATGTGCATAGTGGACTTCGAATAGATCACAACCATATATTGGGTCGAAGGATTTGAGTCGAGGTTGGGTCTTCCATTGAAGTCGAAAAGTTTATCGGTATTACGGTAAGGGTTAGGGTTAGCCTTTTTGACCCGAAAGTCGTCTCAAAAAAATAGAGTACAAGGGGACATGATATGCCTAAATGAAGGTAGAGTCGTCTATGTCTTGCATATAAAATTTGTTGGAAGGTAACAGCTAGTCTCGCACTCCAAATATCAATGTCACGGTCGGGGACACCAAGTGATCAAAATAGAAGGTGGTTGTTTATGAGGCAATGATTTATCATTCTAGTGGGAACTAATTTACCTTAATCAATTAGTAAAAGAAATTTAGAAGGCTTACAATCTATATTCTTCGGGATTTCCTCCCTTAAGATTAAAACTAAGACACGATTCTATGATTAATGAAGTTAGAGAAATTCCAAGTCATGATATCGTACCTCGATTTTGAAAAGAATAATTTACGGTGTAATAGGTACAGTAGACATGAACCAAGTTAAAGATAGTTCTCCAATTTCAAATAAATGGAAAACGATTGTGTATATATAGCCTTCATAGCCATAGGGGAATACTTGTGTCTACGAGCGCTTATTTTTCGAAGTAGGTGACGAAAAACAATAAGAGTTCAAGGGAGATGGAATCGATTTGCAAATATGGATTTCAAAGGCAATTAAATAGTTCAAAAGGAAGTTGTCAAGATCGTTGCAAATAAGATACTAGAGGCAAGTTTAACTATATCTCAATCTACGTAGAATAATCATGCGAAGAGCAAACCAAATGCACTAGGTTGATCAGACCATCATGCACTAGTTCTATTTAGACAATATGTTAGTGGACATGCCCAGATAACATATGTCTTGAACAAGCTCGATAAAAGGATGAGCTTACAAAACTAGGCTATAATAGCAGCATTAGTCAAGATAGTTAGAATTATGAGTATGTGAGAAGTCGAAGAAGGTGCGAATAGTTCAAGTTCTTCAAATAAAAATCTAAAACTCATCCGATATTTGTGCCTATACATTCGTCCTATTGTCTTCTTGTCTAAAGCTTTGGTTAAGGTTAAAGGGAGTGTTAGGTCATAAGGTATTCCACCCAACTTATAAGAGTTAAAACTAGTAATGTGATGGAACAATGGAACATGTCTACCTAGTATGAGTCATATTTCTAACCTTTATCAAGCACGAAGGAAGGGATAAGAATTACGATAGAAGGAATCAACCAAGATGCAAATCAAGGGAGTCAAACGAGAGTTCGAAAATAGAATCGAGGAAGAAGGTCAAGTATGTGGATGAGATCCTAGACTCTAATCCTATAGCAGGCTTGCTTGGTATGGTAAAGTAACCAAATAATTTACCGTAGGCCTGTATAGGCCACCACAAAAATATGTCATGCTCCAGTCCTAAAATACGTAAGACTAGGTACGTAGACATGCCAGCTTAAGTAAATATACATAAGCTATAAATGCAGTATAACCATGACAACTAATCTCATCCACAAAAGAATAATTGTATCATAAAATCAACTTTGAATTATCTTTTATACAAGTCGTTGGGCGGAGACAAATCCACTACCAAATATTTTAAAAGAGAAAAAATACATAACAAATGAAAGAGTTTGACAAACGAAGCAAAGGACTATCCAAGAGCAATCATCTTCGAAGGAATAGAGAAGATCACGGCCTTGGCTAGGATACCTACAGAAAGTCAAGAAAGCACATACCTGGAGAAATCACCAGGTCCTCAGAGGGACGTAACAAGATACATAATAACATGCCTATCTAACAATATAACATGCATAAGAAAAATCAGGATCTAAACAGAAAAGGACTAAGCAACTACGAAACATGAATATGAGAACAACTATGAATAAATGAACTGCTGGAAAGAAAACATGAACACATGACAAGAAACGGATAACCGAACCCTCGCCCTAGTGTGGACTCACAGGTTTAAACAAATAACTAACCCTCGTCCCTAGTGTGGACTCGCAGGTTAGCTTCAAGGAATAAACCCTCGCCCCTAGTGTGGACTCTTAGTTTTGAACAAATAACTAACCCTCGCCCCTAGTGTGGACTCGCAGGTTAGTACAAGGCAATCAACCCTCGCCCCTAGTGTGGACTCGCAGGTTAAGAAAATCGAAAACAAAAGTAGCAATTCAGTTATAACGTACTTGACCTATGATACGGTATGATTCAGTCAAGGTACATGTGAGAACAGATATAATATGAACTATAATGTCAATCATGAACAATGACGGTATACGAACGAGACAAGTAAACTAGTATGCATACTATAAAAGAAAACTCATATCAACAATCAACCCAAGAAACTAGATAATGACATGTATCAAAGAAAAAAATCATAAGCATGTGCATAAACTGTAAAAAAAGGCAATGTATACTTGCCTGAGGTTGTGTACAGAGAATAACAAGTCCAGTTGTGTAGATCGTCAGAATCCACAGCAATGAAAAGTCAAGTCCCACAAACGTCCTGGGATGCTAAAATAAACATCATGACATTTTTGGTATAAAAAATATCTAAAAATGCCTACCCAAAAGTCCAATTCTGGATACAGGGGCAAAATCGTAATTTTGGGTCAAAATGATGTCCGTCGTTGGACTCGTATTGAACCGAAAAGCGTGAAAGTACCTACGGTCTCTAAAATCGTCAAACTATATGTCTACGGAGCCGGTTTGATGATACAAACCCAACCGTATTTCCAAAGTTGGATACCGGTGGGTCATACATAAATTCGTCCGTTGGATCGGGTCGCGGGCCCGCCAAATTAGCGTTCTAGTCGACCGTCTCAGAATCGAACCAAACCTTGGCGGACCCAAAAAAATAACACGGTCCTGTTGGCGCAAGTTTTGTCTCGAGATGACGAATGTGCACGAAGTTATATGCTAGTTTGCAAAAGGGCCGATACGGGGTATCTCGACCGATACGCCTCGATTTCGTCGCACACAGTCTAAAAAATAGAGTTCCGTCGAATCCCACACGTCGACAACATCCATACACGTCTTTCAATGCTTATGGGTTGCAAACATGTCGTCCGGTTTGTCGGAGCGTACGCCGTATTGGGAAGATTTTCTCAAATTTGGTTGTTTTTTAAAACTGTTTTTACTGATTTTCGAAGTCAGTTTTCATGGCATAAAGTAAATGGAATAAAAAACTACAAAAGGGGTATGGAAGATGTTCATGGCTTCTAAAACTTTATTCAGATGGTTTCCTAAATTTCACATTGGATTGCCAAGGATTGCCTTCCAATATAGGGGGTGGGGTTTGTTTGAACACTGTTTTTAGAACAGTTTACTAGTCGACTTTACGTCGATTTTTCGGCGAGGGGATTCAACTAACCCAAAATCTAATTATTGGGATCGATACTTGGTTATGTTGGCTATCCAATAAATTAATCGAATCGAAAAACGGAGAAGAGAGGGCGGAGAAATCATGCCCAAAATAGAGGGGTTCGCAGCCTTGCTGCTGCTGCTGTTTCTGCTGCTGCTGTCCAGTTCCGGCGGTCGACAGTGCTCCGGCGGCAGTGCAAGCGATGCGCGGCAGTCCAGGGGGTTCGCAAGAGGGAAGACATTCGCTAGGGATCGAGGCTAGGGTTGGACTTGGAAGTTTTTGAAGTTTTTGGAAGAGAACCTCGATGTTCTGTTCTATATGCAGCTATAGATTTTGATTAGATTTAAAAATCGAATTTGGATTCAATTGGTACAATGAAATTTGGATTTGATAAAAGAGAATCGGTTTAGGATTCAGTAGGGTTTGATTGGATAGAAATTATTTGAATTAGTCGAGATTCGAATCTCGACTGGGTGTCCCTGCGTTCGATCGGGTTAGGGATAAGAAATGTTCCTCCTTTGTGGGGAACAATATCTCCTTTCTTTCTTTCTTTTTTTCTTTTTTTTTCTTTTTCTTTTTCTTTTTCTTTTCCCTTTTTCTTTTACCTTATATATATATATATATATATATATATATATATATATATAATATATATATATATATATATATATATATATATATATAAGCCTTGAAATATTAATACTCTTTTATTTTTATTTTGAAGTTTAAATAAAATCTCTAACAAAATCTAAAATAATCTAAAATGTATTTTGGTATAAGTACTCATAACTTTGGGAAAAATATTTGCTAATTATAATTAGATATAATAAATAAATTTTCAAAAATATTTCTAATATAATTCTAAAGGCAACACAATAAAACCTAAATAAACTAATTATCATTTATGTAAAGATTTCTCATCTCCCATGTCATATATAGAATATTCATTATAAAAATATTTTTATATAAATCATATCTTTGGTAACCATCAATTCTTTAATAAAAATAACAAAATTCCAAATAATAATAAAATAATTTAATTTAGAAATTCGATGGGGTTTACAAGCTTCAATACCACCGTCCCGATCCCTTTCACTTCAACTTGCGCCTGGTTCGCCACCATAACAATTTCAGAAGTTGGTGTGTATGTGGTGAACCATTCCTTGCTTGAGCAGACATGGCAGGTGGCACCAGTGTTTATCCACCAGTTAGAGTCAGCCCCCACCGCAGTGACATGAGCAATCATAGCAATTATGTCAGTAACCATAGAAACTTTACTAGGGTCACCTTGCTAAAATTGCTTGGGCTTGAATTTGCATTCACTCTTGTAGTGGCCCTTCTTGCCATAGTTGAAGCAAGTCACTTTGGACTTTGGTTTCTGTTGCTTGAAGGAAGTCCCCTTCACTTTAAGATTATTAAGGTCCTTATTCTTGTTGTGGGAAGCCACCTGCTTTTTCTTGGATTCCTTCGTGTGGAACAAATTGGCGATAGCATCTGTTTGGACAGAGCGTCCACCTTCAGTTGAGCCCTCATTTGGTCCTCAACATACATTTCTTGCAGGAGATCTTCCAGACTGATCTCCAATTTCTTCCTATGCATATTTGTATAGAATTTGCTCCATCCTGCAGGGAGCTTGGAGACGATCCCTGCAACAATGAACTTGTCATTGAGGGGCATCCCCTCATCTTCCAATTTTTGATACAACTTCAGGAAATCCTTCACCTGAAACAACATCGTCTTCAAAGAGCCATTTATGATATTTCACGACGATAAATATCTTGCTCATGTTCTTGTCATCTTCATACAATTTCTCTAGAGACTCTCATATCTCTTTAGCAATAGTCTTCTTAGAATATGATTTCGCTAGGGATTCTTCCATAGCATTTAGTATTAGAAGCCTAGAGAGGCTATTCTCCCTTGTCCATTTGGCCTGTTTAGTAGTAGCAGCAGTAATTAATTGCGGCTGCAGATCCAGTTTCTGGAACCTTTGGTTCTGTCTCAGTTAGCATGTGGTCAACTTCCGCAAGTTGGAGATTAAGGCTAACTTTCTTCTTCCATATTTGGTAGTGCTCTCCATCGAATTTCTCTAACTTGTTAAAGTTGGAATTGATGAGAGCAGCATGAGAGTTTTCCATCTTATAAAATTTAGCTTTGAGATTGTAAATCTCGGGCGTATTTTAAGATGAAAAACTGAATTTGACAACACTTTGAAGAAGGTGCACAATTGAGATCCCGAAGAATTCAGAGACAAAATCAAATGCAGTACTTCTACGAAGGCACAAATGTTTTCGTTGTAGCAACGTTGATAGCCACAGAAAATTTCTGATTAGATCAGAATAAATCTCGTTCAGAACGAGATTACAAGTAGAGAAAAAAATGAACAGAATAGAGAAAAGCCTGCTGGGGTGAATGATCGCCGGCGCTCAAAGCTAAATTCGTCCCACACGAACAGATTCCAGGAACCAGCAAGTTCATAAAAGAACTTATAGAACACTCTGCTCTCCTGACTCCTCGGATGGCGCACAGACTCATGTGATGGCGCAAAATGATGCACTGTTACTCACTTCTCTGCTCTATGAAAATTCGTAAAGAATTGTCTGGAATCAAGTATACTGAATGAAAGAGAAAGAGCATCTTATATAGTTGCACGCAGTAACCGTCCAGTATGCAAAACATTCGGGACATAGAAAAAATTGTTCCCGAACATTTCGTAACCGTCCAAATCATGCATAGACACAAATGCGCCAATCGACGCACAACGCGCACCATCTGCGCCATCGCGCACCGGCAGCACCAACTGCGCACATGCGCACCCGCTGCGCCAACTGCACACAGCGCACCCGCTGTGCCAAATGCGCGCAGTGCGCGCTATGCACCAACTGCTGCCAATTTACGCCATCGGGCCGTGCCATCTGGCCGCGAACGGGAGCACGATCCGCTACGCAGAGGCTCGCGCAACTTAAGCGCAATATGAAAGTGCAAAGTACGTCAACAAAAAGCCACATTACGCCTCATGAGCCCGAGTCCGAGTCGCTAAGCCCCTACAGAACTTAGCTCCAATGGAATAAATTCCAAGAGCATGACAAAAGCATTAATGCTTCATTGTTGAGTTAGCCTTCCTTCCACTAGAAAAATGCCCCCACATGGCACCCATGTGCCCCTCCAATCTCATGTGCATCTCTCCATACAAGCAAAGCTATATATGGAGATACAACTCATTTGGCCTAGGCAATGTGGGACTATATTTTCTAATGTTCAAGGCCAAAACACCAACAATACCCAATTCAGACACATTTCTCTCTCCCAAGATAGACTGAGAAGATTGTATCAGGTTTTAATTATAAGGGTTGACAAATAGGTTTATTTGTAACTAAATATTATATCTCAACTTTTTTTGATTTGTAACTTGTTACTTTATACCGATTAGGCAAGTAGGATATTATTATGAAATATGTAAATAGAAAGGGTACCACTATTAACTATGTAGGAGTAACAAGTTGGAAATCAGCAACAAGTTCAAGATATTAATTAATAAGTTCAAGATATTCAATTATTAATTATAATAGTTTAGCTTAACAACTTGTTAATCCTAATAGTAACTTATTAATATCCTACACTATTAAGGCCACTAGAATATTATTATGAAATATGGAAATAGAAAGGGTATCACTATTAAGTATTAATATGATTTGGCCCATAAGATACGATATTGGTGTCACGCCCCAGAACCAGAATACTGGAGAGCGGGGGCAGACATAGCCAGCTACGTATATTGAAATGGAAACCACCTCGATATACGGTCACGGCTGTCTAGATATATGAGGGTTTACTACAAGCCAACAGTCTCTTATGGTTATGAACAAGCCTAATGTCTCAATCACAGCAAGTAAGTAAGTCGCAAGATGTATGATCGTTAAATATACAATAATAAGGCGTCCCAAATATTACATATTCAGCTGATCATGAAGCTAGTCGTTACAAAATGTTAGGACTAGCAAGAGTTTAGTCATACATGATCAACCCTAGGATTTGTTAATCATGTTTACAGCCCGTAGGCAGACAGTAAGTAAAAGTGCATCGAGCTAACAGGTGCTCGTCGGCTAAATGCCTCAAAAGAATATTTTTACAATAAAGTAGGCAAGACAAAAGGAAAACCCACTCTTGGCCCGGATTCCGTCTAGTTGTCACCATTGGGCTGGAAGCTTGGTAGATCCTCGGGAGCTGCTCCGAAATCTGGCAACACAAAACCAGCTGGGTCAACCCCAGAAAGAGCAAGTGCCATAAGGGGGCCACGAAATAAGAACAAAAGCCAGCAAATAGCACAAGAAAATCTAATATTAAAACTAGAATTTACGAAAACATGTCAGGATGATATACGACGAGATAACCATGGAACTATTCCGATAGCCCGGTTACAACCCGTAAACCAAACAAGGACCGGGGTTGTAACCCTTCATCTGAACGGAACTTGGTTTTCCACCATTTATCGGCAAGATAATAATGTAAGAAATCAAGACATGAAGCAATCTTGTACTGGATCAAGACATGGCTAGAGTGGTTATACCTCATTCAAACAATCACGGCCAAGCAGATACTACGGCTTACTACTTTAACTAACTAGGGTTATCACAGGCCTAATTACTAACAAGATGCAGTGAGATGATTCCACAGCCACAAGCCCTGCAGACCATCCAGGTTACCCAGGTCGAAAGTTAGGGGTTGAATTCTGGTGGGTACATCGCCCGGGAGACAAATATACCCTTAGGTGACTTAGAGGGTGCAACACGCGACGGTGTGCTGGAAATGTGTCCTACTCGACGGCAGGCTACAGATCCCAAGAGCGCCCAGGTAACGGGATTGCCTGTAGCTGTGTCATCTCTTCATGACTACTGTATTATTCTAGTTATTAGCCTAATCCATTTTGGTAGGTACCCCTGACCGTGGTACTCAGGAGTCCCATCCTAAACATGATGCAAGACAGGACAAGTAGATTTAACAAGCAAGCAAGAAAGAACCACCCACGGTGTCAAGGCAGGACAAGTTAAGTTATCAAGTCATGCTACAAGTCAGGAGTGCGCCGCCACGGGCCACTATCAAGTTATCAAGTCACAAGGATTAATTACAAGTTACAAGTTAGGTGCACCCCACTTGGTCACTAGCAAGGAACTCAGAGAATACCAGGATCATAATTCACAGAAAATCCCGAAAACCGTATTAGTCATAAACAATTACTCGAAAACCGTGTTAAGCCGTGTCGGGTCAAGATAGTCGTGCTGTGTTGAACAGATCTCAGAAAAACCCAATCCATAAAAGAGAAACCAAATCGAGAAATAAAACTAATACTCCAAAGCCAATGGGTTAAGCAAGGGGTCAGGGGGCAGTAAAGCACGCACGCCGGGAAGCAGCGTACGTTCAAAAGCACGCACGCAGGGGAGCTGCGTACGCACAAAAGCACGCACGCAAGAGAGCTGCATACGCACAAAAGCGCGCACGCAAGAGAGCTGCGTACGCACAAAAGCACGCACGCAAGAGAGCTGCGTACGCACAAAAGCACGCACGCAAGAGAGCAGCGTACGCACAAAAGTACGCACGCAAGAGAGCTGCGTACGCACAAAAGTACGCACGCAAGAGACACGCTTCCAACAGGAAGCGTACCCAAGGCTGCGTACGCAAGAGACACGCTTCCAACAGGAAGCGTACGCAAGGCTGCGTACGCAAGAGACACGCTTCCAACAGGAAGCGTACCCAAGGCTCAGTGGCGTAAGCTAAGAAGCTCTGCACACTGCTCACTGTCTTCTCCAAACCAGCAAGAACTCCATGGTTGAACCCAAGCTTCAAGCATCACAACTTGGCCATCCGAACTCCAAATCCGAATTTCCAAAGTTCCATCTTGGGTGAAATCGAAATCTCTTCCACATGGAAACATCAAAACCCACAAAAATCCAACTTAAATAGATCAAACCATGCAAAATCCGAAAATAGCTAAAACCTAGATCTAGAACAATGGAGACTCCAAATCATAAAATACCAAGATCTAATATTGATCACCATGTCCTAATCTAGCAATTGGACAATTAAATAGGGTTCTCATGTGGTGGCAAGGTGCACTTGCCTATGGGTGATGGTGGAGGAAGGAGGAAGAAGAAGATGGAGAAGAAGAAGAAGGAAATTAATGGAGGTTTATGAGGAGAGAGAAGAAGTTGGTGGAGTTTTTAAAGAGGGTGGGATGTGGTGTGTTGAGGGTGGAGCATAGACTAAGGTGTACCAATATGCATTAAACCAAACCAAACCAACCCAAACCAATTAAAACCGGGCCATGCCAAAACCCAAAATACGAAAAATACCGAAATCTCACAAGTTGAGAAAAAATAAAAATACATGCCAAAAATCCAGATACGAGTATAAATACGAAATACGGGAAATACAGAAAATGAGGGTGACAACTCTACCCACCTTAAAAGAATTCCGTCCTCGGAATTTAATCAAGGAGTTAGAGATTGTCACGACAAGCTACACTAAGCACAGGCAAGCTACACTAAGCAGTTCAATCATACAATCATACAATGCAAGCAAGGAAGGGAAAAGTAAGGCATAAGAAAGACATTATACCTCACGAGTCAAACAGGTAGGGATATCGCGATCGGATGTCGTCCTCACGCTCCCATGTTGACTCACCTAGAGAGTGATGACCCCAAGCAACACGGACTAATTTAATAGTCTTGTTCTTGAGTATCTTTTCCCTCCGGTCCAAAATAGACACGGGCCTCTCCTCATACGAAAGGTTGGTACCAACAACCAATTTCGAATGGTCTAGGATGTGGCTCGGGTCTGGAATATACCGTTGTAATTGGGACACATGGAATACATCATGCACCTCACTTAGCGACGGCGGAAGAACGAGACGATAGGATACATCTCCTACTCGCTCTAGAATATCGAACGACCCTATATACCTAGGACTAAGCTTTCCCCGCATGCCAAAGCGAATGACACCGCAGTTAGGCGAGATCCTAAGGAATACATGGTCACCGACAGCAAATTCTAAGGGACGCCGATGAGCATCGGCCCAATGGCGCTGGCGGTCCTGGGGAACTCGAAGGTGATCTCTGACCTTCCTGACCACTTCAACCGTCTGGGAAATCAATTCAGGTCAGAGCATCTGCCTCTCCCCGACATCGTCCCATGCTAGCGGGAATCTGCACTTCCTGCCATAAAGAGCCTCGAAGGGTGCCATCTGGATACTGGCCTGATAACTGTTGTTGTACGAGAATTCCACCAGGTGCAGATGATTCTCCCAAGAACCACCAAAGTCAAGGGTACAAGATCTCAACATATCTTCAAGAGTCTAGATTGTGCGTTCTGACTGACCATCCGTCTGCGGGTGATAAGCTGAGCTGAACTGAAGGCGAGTCCCCAAACTCTTCTGCAAGCTGCGCCAAAAGTGTGATGTGAATCTTGAATCCATGTCCGAGGTAATGCTGACTGGCACACCGTGAAGCCTGACGATCTGCCTGAGATACATCTCTGCTAGCTGCACCGTCGACTGTCCAACTCTGAATGGGAGAAAGTGTGCCACCTTGGTAAGCCTGTCCACAATTACCCAAATAGAATCTCTGCCGGCCGGAGATCTGGGCAATCCGATCATGAAATCCATAGTTATATGCTCCCATTTCCATTCTGGGATCGGTAAGGGTTGAAGAAGTCCAGCGGGCCTCTGATGTTCAGCTTTAACCTGTTGGCAAACCAAACACCGAGAGACAAACCGGGCTATCTCCCTCATCATGCCATTCCACCAGAAATGCTGACGAATATCACGGTACATCTTCGTACCACCCGGATGAATAGAGTATTGTAAACTGTGGGCTTCTGTCATGACTTTCTGTCTGATATCTCCACTGGGTACACAAAGACGAGTGCCGTGCCGAAATGTACCGTCTTCATGGATACATAACTCTGGCCTTCTTCCTGCTTTGCATTCTGCTCTGAGTCGCTGGATCTTGGAATCTGTTGACTGTGCCATCCGGATTCTCTCAACTATGCTGGACTGAACCTGAAGACTGGCCATTAATGCCACGCTGGTTGGAAGAACCACCTCAATTCCCATCTTCTGAAGATCTGCCAATAATTCTGGTTGCGCCGTCAGGAAATAAACTCCGGCTCTCCTGCTCAATGCATCTGCTACAACGTTGGCCTTTCCGGGATGATACTGTAAATCTACATCATAATCCACCAGTAGTTCGAGCCATCTTCTCTGCCGCATATTAAGGTCCTTCTGGGTGAAAACATACTTCAGGCTCTTATGGTCAGTAAAGATCTCCACTTTATCTTCGTACAAGTAGTGTCTCCACAACTTCAAAGCAAACACTACCGTCGCCAATTCCAAGTCGTGGGTCGGGTAATTCTTCTCATGATCACGAAGTTGACGCGACGCATAAGATATTACCTTCCCATGCTGCATCAAGACACACCCCAATCCTCTGCCTGAAGCGTCGCAATAAACTGTGAATCCTCCGGTCCCATCTGGAAGGGTGAGAATGGGAGCCGTTATCAAACCTCGCTTTAACTTCTCAAATGATCCCTGACACTCTGCTGTCCAAACAAATGGCGTATCCTTGCGGGTCAACTGGGTCATCGGCGCTGAAATCCTTGCGAAATCTGAAACGAACCGCCGGTAGTAGCCGACCAATCCAAGGAAGCTGCGAACCTCTGCCACTGAGCTGGGTACCGGCCATGACTCGATAGCCACAATCTTCTGGAGATCCACTTCCACTCCTCCTCGGGTAATGATACGACCCAAGTACGAAATGCGATCGAGCCAGAACTCGTATTTACTGAACTTGGCGTACAACTGATGCTCCCTAAGCGTCTGGAGGACGACTCTGAGATGCTGCTCATGCTCTGCTTCACTCTTGCTGTAGACCAGGATGTCATCTAGGAACACGATCACAAATTAATCCAAGTAAGGCATGAAAATACGATTCATGTGGTCCATGAATACGGCCGGCGCATTGGTCGCTCCAAAGGGCATAACAAGGAACTCCCAATGTCCATACCTCGATCTGAATACTGTCTTCGGGATGTCCTGCTCTCTGACTCTGATCTGGTGGTATCCTGACCGCAAGTCGATCTTCGAGAACACTGAAGCCCCTCTGAGTTGATCAAACAAGTCATCTATCATCGGAAGAGGGTATCTGTTCTTGATTGTCACCGAATTCAAGGTACGATAATCAACACATAGCCTGGACGTACCATCCTTCTTTTTTACAAGAAGCATCGGGGCTCCCTAAGGCGATCCACTTGCACGGATGAATCCCTTGGTCCTCAGTTCTTCAATCATCTGGTACAAAATTTCCAACTCTGAAGGCGCCATCCTGTAGACTCGCTCTGATACTGGTGCTGTCCCAGGAATCAAGTCTATAGTGAACTCAATCTCCCGCTCTGGCGGCATCCCTGGAAGCTCCTCTGGAAAGACATCTGGAAACTCTTCAACTATCCGGGGCAACTGCACTGCTGTTACTGCCATCCGCAATGCTGGGGAAGATGGCTCCACTGCGCCTCTGAAAAATGAAAACTCTGGCTCGCCGGGGATACTAAAGACAACTCTGCCAATATGGCAGTCTATCCTAGCATACTGGTTCCTCAACCAATCCATGCCTAGGACTACATCATAGTCTGCCATAGGAAACTCTATGAATCTAGCGGGGAACTCCCTACCGCTAACTACGATCCGACACGAGGAAAACACTCGATCTACTCCCACAAGACAATTACCAGTAAGTATATTGAGCCTCACTGATAATGACTCGGGCTCCAATCCTATCCGTGTTGCGAATCGTACAGACATGAATGAATACGACGCACCAGAATCAAATAATACAGACGCTGAAGAGGAGTTGACGAGAATAATACCTGCCACAACCTCACCTGGTGCAACTTCTTCTTCCATAGCCATCATCATGGCCTGACCTCTAGCTGCGGGTCCCCTCTGCTGGAAACCTCTCTGCCTATTCTGGGTCTGAGCTTGGGCTTGTGCATACTGCTGGGGGTGTTGTTGCTGGAATGCTTGAGACTGAGGCGGCAAGGGCCTCGAAGACTGATACTGCTGCTGCTGAAGTGGTACTGGGGCCGGTCCTCTCACCAAAGAGCTAGAAGGGTTGGATGCTAATGAACCACTCCTATTCGGGCAAGCCCCTATCCGATGATCCGCTTCTCCACAAGCCAGGCACAATCTCTGTGCCCTGCGACAGTCTGCCACCACATGCCCTGGCTTCCCGCAATAAGAACACCCCATCGCGGAAGTCTGCTTCTGCTTCTGCGGGTACGTCGGGGTCGATTGCTGAACCGACGTTACTGAGGCCGCCCGCCTCGGAGTTCCAATGGTCAATCCCCTAGCTGTCGGGGCTGGAGCTGATGATTGGTACATCTGACTGTGGGACCGCTTCCTACCTCCGGTCCTATCTACGATCCTTTGGGAGGTATACTCATGCCTCCTAGCTGCTCTCAAGACTGCATCGAACGTCTGGTGCTCGAACTGTTCAACCGCCAATAAGATCTTCAAATGCAGCCCCTGCTGGAACCGCTGGGCCCTATCAAACTCGGTCGCCACCAAGGTGGGGGCAAACCTACTGAGCCTAGAAAACTCAGATGCATAACTGTCGACTGATCTGCCTCCTTGCTTCAAGTTGGTAAATCTGGTCTGCAGGTCGTACCGAGCCACAGCATCAAAGTACTTCATCTGGAATCTCTTCCTAAATACTGCCCAAGCAATGGGTGCCACTAATCCCATGGCTTGCGCCGCCCACCAACTGCGAGCCAAGTCCAACAACTGCAGGCGTACCACCGCCACCTTCTCATTCTCAGGTGTCCTAGCTGCTTCCAGAATCACCTCGGTATCCTGAAGCCATGTATCCGCGACAATCGCATCCTCGCTGCCGTCGAAGAAAGGAGGGTTCAATCGCTTGAAGCTGTTCGTCGCCTGGTTCCCTGGATGACCGCCTCTAGTCAAAGCATCTTGAACTGTCTGGTGCAGGGCGTCGCTTCGACGATCCTGGAAAGCTATCAAGGTCCTGATGAGGCCTACTAAGGTACCATCATCTGGCTCGGTGGGCTGGACGGGCCGAACTGGTGACTCTCCTCCAGTAGGCACAACTTTGGAGGCTACCCCGGAATGCTGGACTTGATTTCTGGGTTGCTGCTGATCCACGGGACGTGCTCCACCTCGGTGATCGGTAGGACCAGGTACAGTGCCGCTGAAAAAGACGACACAGGAAACAATAAGGAAAGGACCAGGACAGATCAACGATATAAGTACAGGATCAGGGCAAGAATCCAGGGATTCAGAGGATACGAACAGAGATCAAGGACGAGTACAGATTGAGACATCTATCTGGTAAACCCCCACATATCTTGATTTGTAAGACCTGCATGGGCCACCACTTAAACCATGTTATGCCCCAGAACCAGAATACTGGAGAGCGGGGGCAGACATAGCCATCTACGTATATTGAAATGGAAATCACCTCGATATACGGTCACGACTGTCTAGATATATGAGGGTTTACTACAAGCCAACAGTCTCTTACGGTCAAGAACAAGCCTAATGTCTCAATCACAGCAAGTAAGTAAGTCGCAAGATGTATGATCGTTAAATATACAATAATAAGGCATCCCAAATATTACATATTCAGCTGATCATGAAGCTAGTCGTTACAAAATGTTAGGACTAGCAAGAGTTTAGTCATACATGATCAACCCTAGGATTTGTTAATCATGTTTACAACCCATAGGCAGACAGTAAGTAAAAGTGCATCGAGCTAACAGGTGCTCGTCGGCTAAATGCCTCAAAAGAATATTTTTACAATAAAGTGGGCAAGACAAAAGGAAAACCCACTCTTGGCCCGGGTTCCGTCTAGTTGTCACCATTGGGCTGGAAGCTTGGTAGATCCTCGGGAGCTGCTCCAAAATCTGGCCACACAAAACCAGCTGGGTCAACCCCAGAAAGAGCAAGTGCCACAAGGGGGCCACGAAATAAGAACAAAAGCCAGCAAATAGCACAAGAAAATCTAATATTAAAACTAGAATTTTCGAAAACATGTCAGGATGATATACGACGAGATAACCATAGAACTATTCCGACAGCCCGGTTACAACCCGTAAACCAAACAAGGACCGGGGTTGTAACCCTTCATCTGAACAGAACTTCGTTTCCCACCATTTATCGGCAAGATAATAATGTAAGAAATCAAGACAGGAAGCAATCTTGTACTGGATCAAGACATGGCTAGACTGGTTATACCTCATTCAAACAATCACGGCCAAGCAGATACTACGGCTTACTACTTTAACTAACTAGGGTTATCACAGGCCTAATTACTAACAAGATGCAGTGAGATGATTCCACAGCCACATGCCCTGCAGACCATCCAGGTTACCCAGGTCGAAAGTTAGGGGTTGAATTCTGGTGGGTACATCGCCCGGGAGACAAATGTACCCTTAGGTGACTTAGAGGGTGCAACACGCGACGGTGTGCTGGAAATGTGCCCTACTCGACGGCAGCCTACAGATCCCAAGAGCGCCCAGGTAACGGGATTGCCTGTAGCTGTGTCATCTCTTCATGACTACTGTGTTATTCTAGTCATTAGCCTAATCCATTTTGGTAGGTACCCCTGACCGTGGTACTCAGGAGTCCCATCCTAGACATGATGCAAGACAGGACAAGTGGATTTAACAAGCAAGCAAGAAAGAACCACCCACAGTGTCAAGGCAGGTCAAGTTAAGTTATCAAGTCATGCTACAAGTCAAGAGTGCGCCGCCACGGGCCACTATCAAGTTATCAAGTCACAAGGATTAATTACAAGTTACAAGTTAGGTGCACCCCACTGGGTCACTAGCAAGGAACTCAGAGAAAACTAGGATCATAATTCACAGAAAATCCCAAAAACCGTATTAGTCATAAACAATTACTCGAAAACCGTGTTAGGCCGTGTCGGGTCAAGATAGTCGTGCTGTGTTGAACAGATCTCAGGAAAACCTAATCCACAAAAGAGAAACCAAATCGAGAAATAAAACCAATACTCCAAAGCCAATGGGTTAAGCAATGGGTCAGGGGACAGTAAAGCACGTACGCCGGGAAGCAGCGCACGCTCAAAAGCACGCACGCAGGGGAGCTGCGTACGCACAAAAGTACGCACGCAAGAGAGCTGCGTACGCACAAAAGCACGCACGCAAGAGAGCTGCGTACGCACAAAAGCACGCACGCAAGAGAGCTGCGTACGCACAAAAGCACGCACGCAAGAGAGCTGCGTACGCACAAAAGTACGCATGCAAGAAAGCTGCGTACGCACAAAAGTACGCACGCAAGAGACACGCTTCCAACAGGAAGCGTATCCAAGGCTGCGTACGCAAGAGACATGCTTCCAAAACGCTTCCGACAGGAAGCCTACCCAAGGCTGCGTACGCAAGACACACGCTTCCGACAGGAAGCGTACCCAAGGCTGCGTACGCAAGAGACACGCTTCCAACAGGAAGCGTACCCAAGGCTGCGTACGCAAGAGACACGCTTCCAACAGGAAGCGTACCCAAGGCTGCGTACGCAAGAGACACGCTTCCAACAGGAAGCGTACCCAAGGCTCAGTGGCGTAAGCTAAGAAGCTCTGCACACTGCTCACTGTCTTCTCCAAACCAGCAAGAACTCCATGGTTGAACCCAAGCTTCAAGCATCACAACTTGGCCATCCGAACTCCAAATCCAAATTTCCAAAGTTCCATCTTGGGTGAAATCGAAATCTCTTCCACATGGAAACATCAAAACCCACAAAAATCAAACTTAAATAGATCAAACCCTGCAAAATCCGAAAATATCTAAAACCTAGATCTAGAACAATGGAGACTCCAAATCACAAAATACCAAGATCTAATGTTGATCACCATGTCCTAATCTAGCAATTGGACAATTAAAATAGGGTTCTCATGTGGTGGCAAGGTGCACTTGCCTATGGGTGATGGTGGAGGAAGGAGGAAGAAGAAGATGGAGAAGAAGAAGAAAATTAATGGAGGTTTATGAGGAGAGAGAAGATGTTGGTAGAGTTTTTAAAGAGGGTGGGATGTGGTGTGTTAAGGGTGGAGCATAGGCTAAGGTGTACCAATATGCATTAAACCAAACCAAACCAACCCAAACCAATTAAAACCGGGCCATGCCAAAACCCAAAATACGAGAAATATCGAAATCCCACAAGTTGAGAAAAAATAAAAATACATGCCAAAAATCCAGATACGAGTATAAATACGAAATACGGGAAATACGGAAAATGAGGGTGACAATTGGACTTGGCCCATATCCTTAGAAGAAAACTTTGATTTAATTATCTACGCCTCATGATCCCACTTGCTACCGGATGTGAAACTAAATTATCAACTCCATTCTCATCACCCTTAAACGTTCAACCGGAAGCGAGATACAATCCAACATGTATGAATGAGTTGAAAATCAAGACACAAGTTGAAGGTATTCAATTATTAATTTTAATAGTTTAGCTTAACAACTTGTTACTTATAAGTAGTTTAGCTTACTAACTTGCAAATTGGGATAAGTTGAGGATATTTACTTGCAAATTGGGACAAGTAATATACAAATTTGGGTCAATTGCCAAAGTCCAAAACATTATTTTGGGTTGATTTTTAAAGTCCTCAACTGAGAAAAGGTAACATTCGGAGAATGGAGAAAATCCCTACCGAGGAAACATATATTTTGGGAGCTGCTGCTATTTTACCTCCACGGGACTCGCCCGTGCTGGATTGCGGCCACGCGGTGCATCGACATTGGCCCCCCGGCCCGGGGTGGGCCCACATTAGCGAAGGGAGGCCAATGGCTGGCCGCTATACGGACACAAGCCACCTCACCGGCAGTCAAAATAGCATTTTACTTATATTTTTCATGGTCACCACTTGACTACAATATTTTTTTGAATAGAAGGAAAAAAAAATGAAAAAAATCAACTTTTCAATTCCATGTTTTCATAATATTTTACTAACCATCAATGTATGTTTTTCCCCCTCTTCTTGTGCATTCTCCTCCTTTAACAAACATGTGCAAATTTAGATTATGCATCTAAGTGTGCATTAGTTAAATTCATAAGCATATTTTGAGTCGTCACAACTACTGCGTGAAAACAGCAAAGGTATACAATAAAACTATAACTCTTGAATGATATCAGCCAGTAACTCTTGAATTTCATATTTTTCAAGTATATATGTCTCTAAAAGTATACAAGTAATTATGACGGGTGATAGTCGGTTACATTGGTAAAACTATAATACAAAAATAAACACAACACAATAGTCGCACTGCAAAATGATGCTAAGACTTAAATTTTGCATTTTGAACGAGGAACAGTGATAATAAACCAACTTCAGTGCCACGAGCAAGCCAGTAGTAGAGTTCACAAGAGTTGCACGACAGTGTGAACAAAAAGAAAAATCTCTTCAAGGTGGACAAAGTACAAGGACCTAATAAATTCATCTTGACCAGCACTAGCTAGGGCATTCAACATGAGTAGGTTTAAACATCTGATTACTTTTCAAAATCAGCAAAAGCATATATTCAATTACATTACATGTGCCTATAAGGACTGGCTCCTGATCCACCAGTAAATCTGCTTCGTCTTTTAGAACTTATTTTCGTATTCAAAGACCAATAATAGATACAGGAAAAAGAAGAAGAAAATTGTGGCCACTATTTTGGATTTTGAATTGCTGAAGAATATAAATGTTTCGTAGCCCATTGAGTTTTCTCCATGCTGGACTGCATGCACTCAACATCATGAAGGGGAAACACCCAACCAAAAAATGGGAAGATCAAACACAAAAATACTGAACTATAAGCCTTAGATAGTTATACCAAATACGTCATGATTCTTACTATACATTGGATTGAAATTAATTATGTATACAGTTCTTTTAGAAAAATTGCCAACATAATTAGACCCTTCATAGCCAACAATCTGACAGGTCTCCGAGATTGTCGGCAATACCATCTTCTTTTGATATACATATCAATTCTCCAGGATCCATTGGTCATAGAATGGATGCTTCAAAAGACTAAATTTCAATTCATTAGTGCTAAGTAACCAAACCAGATATCAGATCATTCTGATTTAGTAATCCCTGGCCCTCCTCCCTAGCTCATTCAGCTCGTTCTCAATCTCCGTATCTATGAAAGAAAATGGTGTGTTCGAGCTGTACCTTGTTGGAGTGAGTGGGGTTCCCAACTTATGTGGAGAAGACCCCGGAGTGCGACGAGCGCCGTATGTTTGTCAGACAAGCTCGGGGAGGTGACGAAGCCAGTCGGAGAAGACGAAGAAGCTCGGGAGTTGCCAGAGGAGCTGCTGGAGAGAGAGGGACAGAGTTCGGGCCGAACTCTGCCCCAGGGGAGAGTTCTGGCCGAACTCTGCCTCCCTGTTCCAGAACCTTGCTGGAAGCACGACACAGAGTTCTGGCCGAACTCTGTGCCAGGACAGAGTTCTGGCCGAACTCTATGTGTCGGGGCTGAAGCATTTTTCAGGTTGATTTAATCACCGTTGGATCGTATCCTACGGTCCAGGTTTTGCTGCAGATTAGGGGGTTTATACATGGTTATTCCTAACCCTAATTATAACACAACATTGAAGAACAAGAGAGAAAAAAGAGGCAAGAGTGCCATTGCAACTTTGGGAGAGAAGAAGGAGGATTGAAGGCCATTTTCGAAGGAGAATTGTGTTCGGGTAATATCTACTCGTCGTCTTTGTTCTTCGTAGCCTTGTAATCATTATTCTTGCTTCTAAGTGTTGTGGGGATCCGATTTGGATCGGGAGAAGTTTGTAGAGGGTGTACTCCTTAATTTCATTAGTGAAGGCTTCTCCGGGTTGGATTCCGGTCGTCCCGTGGTTTTTTTTTCCCGCAAGGGTTTTCCACGTCAAAAATTCTCTGTGTCTGCGTGGTTTGTTTTGGTGTTTTGGTTCGTGCATTGTATTGCTCGATTCTCTCGCAGGTACTCTCTAGTTTGGGGAAAGGTTTCTACATTTCTTTTCCAACAAAGTGGTATCAGAGCCAGGTTCTGGAATTCAGAAGGGTGTCAGGATTTGACAGAAAAACTAGAGAAGAGAGATGGACACGAAGTCGGTGCGCATGGTGAACCTGAACGGCACCAACTATCACTATTGGCGGAGCAAGATGAAAGATTTATTGTTTGTCAAGAAGCTGCATCTGCCCATATTTGCATCTGAGAAGCCCAGTGATAAATCCGAGGAGGACTGGAAATTCGAGCATATACAGTTGTGCGGATATATCAGGCAGTTCATTGACGAGAACGTGTATAACCACGTTGCCAATATTGAGCACGCGAAGACGTTATAGGATAAGCTGGAATCTTTGTACGTGAAGAAGACCGGAGTAAACAAGTTGTTTCTGATCCGAACGATAATGGGTCTGCGGTACAAATATGGGGCGTCTATTACGGATCACTGGAGTGATTTCCAGGGCGTGGTTGACCAGTTGTCTTCAATGTAAGTCAAGTTCGATGACGAGGTTCAAGGACTGTAGATGTTGTGTACATTGCAAGACTCTTGGGAGACCGTACGAGTATCTATGATCGCTTCTGCTCCAGAGGGCATGGTCAGTCTGGAGTTTGCCAAGAGCGGGGTGCTGAATGAAGAGATGCAGAGACGTTCTCAGGGCACTTCATCCACATCCTACCACTCAGAGGTATTGGTTTCAGAGAACCGCGGAAGGATCAAAAGCAGGGGTCCTGGTGGTGGCAGAGACAAGAGCAGAGGGAAGTCCAAGGGTCGTTACGAGGACACAGAGTGTTACCACTGTGGCAAGAAGGATGACAAGAAAAAGCAAGAAGAGAACACTACAACGGCGACCTTGATGCATGGAGGCGATGTGATCGTCGTAGGTGATGAGGTTATCATAAACCTCGTCTGCGATGAGAATTCTTGGCTGGTGGACTCAGGGGCTTCAGCACATGCATCTCACAACAGGACACTATTTGCCACTTACACAACGGACGACTGTGGAGTATTGAAGATGGGCAATGGAGATGTGTCGAAGGCGGTTGCCGTTGGAGATGTGCATTTGAGAACGAAGACGGGTGCAGTTCTTGTTCTCAAAGATGTTAGTCATGTTCCTGATATCCGTTTCAACCTGGTGTCGATTGCAAGGTTGGATGATGAGGGATTCTTCAGTCTCTTCAAAAATAGTCAGTGGAAGTTTTTCAGAGGTTCGATGGTGATTGCCAGAGGAAGCAAGAAGTCCGGTCTCTACTATATGGAGGAAAGTGCACATGGGGCACAGGTGGTGAACGCAGTCAGTGATGCGTCTACCGAGTTGTGGCACAGACGGCTCGGCCATATCAGTGAGAAGGGGATGAGCTACTTGGTGAACAGGAAGGTGATTCCAGGGCTCAAGTCTACAAAGTTGAAGAAGTGCACGTACTGCTTAGCTGGAAAGCAAAATAGGATATCTTTCCAAAGTCACCCAAGTTTAAGGAAGCCGGCGTTGCTCGAGTTGATTCACTCGGATGTCTGCGGTCCTATGAAGGTAAAATCTATTGGTGGTGCTTCTTACTTTATAACTTTTATTGATGACTGTTCCAGGAAGGTTTGGGTCTATGTCTTAGAGACCAAGGATCAGGTGCTGCCTACTTTCAAAGAGTTTTAGGCCTCTATTGAAAGAGAGACGGGTAAGAAGTTATTGTGTGTTCGGTCCGACAACGACGGCGAATACATTGGTCCCTTTGATGCTTATTGCAGAGAGCAAGGGATACGACACCAGAAGACTCTGCCCAAGACACCTCAGCTCAGTGGTGTAGCGGAGCGCATAAACAGGACGCTGATGGAAAGGGTGCGGTGTTTGCTGTCAGAAGCAAACTTGCTGGACATTTATTGGGGTGAGGCTCTTCTCACAACTGCTTATGTTATTATTTTATCTCCTAGTGCTCCTTTGCAGGGTGATGTGCCTGACAAAGTATGGTACGACAAAGAGCCGTCATACAATCACCTGCGAGTGTTTGGCTATAAGGCCTTCGTACATGTACCGAAGGACGAGAGGACCAAACTTGAGCCGAAGACGAGGCGATACGTCTTTGTCGGCTAAGGTCGGGATGAGTTTGGCTATAGACTCTACGACCCAGTGGAAAGAAAGCTCTACAGAAGCAGGGACGTGTTATTCGTCGAGGATCAGACCATGACCAACACTCAGGATTCGGAGACGCCTTCTGAGGTTGACGAATTGCCTGAGTTAGAGTCATTTTGCTTCGAGCAATTTCCAGAGGATATCGCAGAGGATCCAATTATGGGGAAGCCAGTACATGGAGTTGCTCCCAACCTTGATCATCAGCCTACTGATGGTGGTCAGGGTGTCCCTCAGGAGGATGAGCATGCCGGGGAGGCAGTTCCTGAAGAGGAGGAGGCTATCGGTATACAGCCAGCACCAGTGGCTCCACTGAGAAGGAGCGACAGAGAGCGTCGACCATCTACGAGATACTCACCGGTTGAGTATATGTGTCACGACCCGATCCCAAATTATTAGGTCAAACCGGATCATGCCCAGCCTGCACCGTTGTGAGACGGCGGCAGTAAGCTGTTCTATATGCAGGTATTCACAACAACATCTATACATTTGTCATAACTTGAATATACGAAAATTTTAAAAAAACTTTTTATTCAACAACTGAAAAGTACAATTGGAAATGGAAGAACTGAATTCAAATTAACAAACTCCAAAACAATAAAACTGGAAACAACTAGCTAGGCGGTCGGCTCATCGGCCTCAGGTTCTGCGTCTTCCAAAGGGGACTCTGGCAACACCACAGGGTACAATACCGGGTCATAGTAGCTATTGTACAATAGCTCAGCATCCTCAATGTCACCTAAAAATATTGGTCTCCAGTCAGGAGGGAGCAAGTACGAATATGTATCTCACATTTCAAGTAATAATGGAAAAGTGCAGGCTAAACAGTTGAAACAATATTTTCCAGCAATTTAACAATTTAAAACAATGTGATTTGAATGTGTAAACGTCTATGACCGGCTTGGGTTGTACAATAGCATCCTAGCGACGCGATACGGCTTATCCCCGTGTGTAAGAGGGGTAAGCTCGCACAATCATGCAATATGAGGAGTATTGGTCATAAACGTTACACAATTCCTCTAATATCCCCACAATCAATATCAATCAATATTTGAACCCTAGGAGAGGGTTCCATGTAGCAATGTGATTTAAACATGCAACTTGACAATTACTAAATAAAATACAAGAAAACATAACCGTAACTTGCCTCTATTAATTGACTGAATCAGGATTGTCGGTACCGAAGAGGAAGTCAAGTACGACTCCGGGATCCTACAGTTGAGAACCTTGACTTAGAGCCACAATGAAACCATTCTAGGTGTGCTAGTTACAATCTCTAGAAGCAGACCCTAGTCAGATTTTAATTTATTAATGAATCTATCGAAAATTATCTAGCATCGCAATCTATGTTCGTTATCATTTTAATTGAATAAGTCGGTTACTGATTAATTGGGAAAAATAGCATTTACCGGTTAATTTGGCAAAACTTTGTATTATATATATATATATATATATATATATATATATATATAAAACTAGGTTTTTTCTCTTAAATGAGAAAACATGTGAATTGCTAAATTACTAGATTATTTATTAAGGAAAAACTTATTAATTTTTTTTATAAAATATGTATCCATTTTATATTCTACGCGTTTAACGGCAAAATCAACATTCCAGAAAAATAAGAAAAAGCTATGCTACACAATACAGGGTCACAGAGAAATAAAAAAAAACTGACTTATGCCCTTACAAATTATTTACATAAATTAAATAATCCTAAGGCGAGCTCTGAGTGCCGTGAACGGTCCAAAGAGTAGGCCGAGGCCCTGCTCCGTAAATACTAAAAGCAGTACCAATTCTAAAATAAATTATAATTAAATTAAAAATTAAAGAGTCTCAGACTTGGTCGTGCAATCTCATGTTGCTGGCTTACGCCTCAACGTACAGGAAATCCTGTAGCGTTTGCGTTTCGCTGAGGCTCATCCGACCGATATGGTCGTCACCTAGCTGGTGATACAAAATCTATAAAAACCAACAAAATTACATCCATAAATTATTTTGCAAAGATCGATTTTCTTTAGAAAATAGGTTTATTCAAATTGCTAATATTTATAAGAAAAATCCCTTTTTAAAATATTTCCTGAAAATTTGAGCAGCATTTTCTCTGTAATTGGGACAACCCAATCCTGGGAGGATGCCAATCCGCAACACAAGCAAATATCCCAAACCAGGGATCACTAATTACCAACCCAAAGATGAATATCCAACCCAAAAACCAACACAGCACAACATATCCAAAATAGAAAAATATGTTGCGACGTAACCGATACTCTATGTATCACCCAAAGCAACAATACATCAAAATACTGAATCCCTAAATGAGATCGGAACCGCGTCATCATAGACTATCTACAGTAGGGACACGGGGACACGAAGTTATACCTCAATTGCTCGGCTAGAGCTCTCAGATAAAAATGTTAGAAGAAAGAAATCCACGGACAGCAGGAAACTGGCTCGAAAAAGCACTGCAGACTCGGGGCAGTGCTGGAGCAGAGCCGACTGGGCTCGGGGTCACGCCGGGAAGGATGGTCGGCGGGACAGCACGCAGGGGGGTTCGCCGGAGGCGGATCTAGACGAAACGGTACGGGGCCGCGCGGAACAGCGTGCAGGGGGGTTGCCGAGGAAGACGCGGCAGTACGTGGCCTCGGGACAGAGGCGGGCGGAGGCCGACGGGGTCTGGCCGGATGGGAACGGGCTCGGTCAAATCTGACCAGAGCTGGTCGGCAGGAGAATCTGGTCGGCAGGGGGTGGATCGGGCCGGTCGGGAGGTGCTGCGGCCTCGGGACAGCGCCGAGTAGAGCCGTGGAGCACGATTGAACGACGGAGTGCGTGCGAGATAGGCCGGCCGTAGGTCGGACGGTCGCGGACAGCGCCGGTGTGGGGCTTGGCCGGCGCTGGAGTTGCTGGCCGGAGGAAGTCGGCGGGAGCTCGCAGGGGCGGCGCTCGGGTTGGCCGGAGCTGGGCGCTGGGTGGAGCTTGGGGAGGAGATGGGTTTGGAAGTTTGGAGAAAGGTTTGAGAGAGAGTGAGAGGAAAAGGAGTGGGAGTGTGCTGGAGAATGTGGTGGTGATGGGTTAATAAGGAAGGAGGAGAAGAAGTGGAGGGAGAGAAAAGATTAGAGGAGTAATTAGGGGAAAGTGGCCTGGTCGTGGGGGAGGCCTGGTCGCTGGGGATTGGGATTAGAAATAGGTTTTATTTTATTATTTTTTTATAAACCAACTATATGTATATATATATGTATAGATACATTAATGCATTTTATATAACTTTAGGTTTAATAGAACATCCAAAGATGGGTTCAAAAAATGGGATCTGGTGATCGGACTCGGGGTCGGACCCCGGACACGGGATCGGGACAGGGTACAAACAAAGATCCAATGATCAATTTTAAAAATAATATTTTCCGAATCCGACTAATAATAATAATAATAATAATAATAATAATAATAATAATAATAATAATAATAATAATACTAAAACTCTAACTGGAAATTCAGGACTATGCTGACAAAACAAAATCAGACAAATATCCCAAAAAAACAATAATTCCAATTTATCCAAAAATTCCAGAAAATTAGGTTGCGGGTTATACAACCTTCCCTCCTTAAAAAATTTTGTCCTCGAAATTAAAGGATAAGGGCCGGGGTACGATCAAAATCACTTAACCCTGATAAAAAAAATAGAATTTAAATCATCAGGCACGATCGGATTCTAGGCATGATCACTAGGTACAATGATAAAATATCGGCACGATCAAAATTATCTAGATATGATCTGAAATAGGGTTGGAATGTTGTTGTGATCAAAATTATTTTAGGCACGAGAAAAATTTAGGTACAATTATGATAAAAAATAGGAGGAAATGAGGTCTCGTGAAACAAAAAAGGCAAGAAAAAAACGAACGTCAACAGTTTATTGAGAATACAAAAATGATAAAATCTTCTGAGTTAAGGGACTAAAAATTCCAGATCAGATTGGAATGAGATATAAGAGTTTATGACTAAGGAGAACTCAACAAGTTGTACGATGGGAGGATAGCGAGGATGATTAGAATAATATATCTATGATTAGAATGTAATCGGATAAGATAGTTCCATTGAGGACTGAGTGATAATCAAAGGGGATAGGAAAATATCGTATCACTATTTCAAGGATAAAAAATCGGATATGCGGGAAAAATAACTTACAAAATAACAATCTTATTAATACCCCATGCAAAAGAAAATCTAATTTCTAACTTGCTAAACTAATTGAACTCTAAGTATCCACAGAAAACTAAGGCAGCCACCAAGGTATTAAACTACTCTATTTGGAATCATAAATCACCTAAATCAAATTTTCTTTCGTCGTTGTATGTAACTCGTATGTCAAATGTATTTCAATTTCAAGTATGCCTCTCGATCAAAATATTTTACAGACATCAACTTCCAATTGTCAGCCATTCTTCCAAAACTGACTACATCAAAATTATAATCTTCCCTTGCCATAGTAAATCCTTAGAAAATTCTTTAAGTTGATCCATGACCTATATTCGAGAATTTTCAATTCTTGAAATCAATTGACATAATTACAATCATTAATCAATTTTAATTTTTTAACTATGTATTTATCAATCGTTCTCATCCAAACGCATTAGTAAAATACCACAGAATCCCAATCGTTCTTACCATAACCAATATGAGCCTCCAATGTTTGGTAGAAATTGAAAATTCAATTGCTCCTTTCCAAAGTTGTATGCCAATAGTCTTATCTCAATTCCTCTCTGCTTATTCCTTCTCTAGAACCTATCATTCCATTGCTCGTGTTATTCCTTCCATGGCTATATCCGTCCCTTCTAGGTATAGTAGTCATCTAATCATAAAAGTTGATCCTCGTCAAGTGTTCCTTTACTTGATCATTATATTTACATGTTTTATATATATATATATATATATATATAATCCAAATTCACTTCCTCCATGGGAGAACATTACCAAAACCTATACTTTCCTCGCTAACTCTACCTACGTCTTCCTTTATCTTCAGTAACTCTTCCTTTAAGCATAAAACTCAAAATCGTCAAATACCATCATTTTTGAATGAGGTTTAGACACTAGCGAACACTACTAACAATTCTATTCCAAATAAGTCACAAGCTAGATATACCACTCCCTCAAGGCTAGCTTACTCAAGGTATTCTTCTACCTTCTCTACCCATTAGCTATCTAATCTCATTAGAAGAATACCGATCCTTTAAGGATGCTCTTACCAGAATAATATAATAAGGTTGGTGGGCAACTATCTAGGTTTTCCCCGCATATAATATCAATCTGCTTTATATATATAGCAGCAAAATATATAACTATCCACAAAATATATGCAACATACTAAAAATGAACCTTGGAAGGAATTGAGGCAATACAGATTGATATGGTCCTAATAACTTCTAGGAAAAAATCAAGTAAAATTTCATAGGAAAACTATTCTTTCTGGTTGTGGTAAGATGTTTCGAAAAATGGAGACAACCGCTAGAAATACAAATCCTCTAATCGGCAAAATCAGAAAATTTGATGGTGCTAACAAGGCAACCATGTTATGGATATAATCTGAATAATATTCAGAAACTAAATATATCTGAAGTCACTTTGCCTCAAATTCATGTCTCGCCAGAGTGCACCTGACTGCAGTAAATTTTTGCTCCATAACTTGAATAATGATAGGTTACCGAGTGGTCTATCAACTTTATCCATTTCTGGCTGAGCAACAAAAGAGAAAATTTTGATGCATTTATGACGTAGTCTCAATAATATCCAAAAACCTATCAATACCTGAATTACTTCAACTTAGAGTCTATGCCACGTCAGTACGCAACTGGCTGCAGTATACTCGCAGTTTCTATAATTCAAATAGATGGCTGCGACACATATGTGCGAAGCCATATTAGGTCACTGAATATTTTTTTAACTTTGTCCATGGAAATTTCAAAGGGATAGCTCAACAATTCAAAAGTTTTCCAATGACAAAAAGAAAATTCAATAATAGAATAAAATCAATTCTCTGACCGTTCCTGCTTCATGATACTCAAGTATTGAGTTTTGGAAGCTTTCTAGGCCTTGAACTGATCAAGAAGTTCTTAGAGAGAGTAAGGTTTCAGGTTGAGTGGAGGAAGTCAAAAATGAAAATATTCTTGGTCTTAGAATAACTTAGGAAATATCAATCAATATTGGAATTATTATTTTTTTGGAAAATAATCCCCTTGGAAGATTCGTGAACAAGCTAAGTTGAACTAATTCTTTTGGTAATAATTACCCTTGGGGCTTTATGGTTCCAGAAGAATTTGGTTCGGGATTGGTCCGAAGAAAGTCAATTGAAAATAATGTCAAGATAAATGGTTGGATTCACTAGTCGTAAAATTACTCTGAATAGATAAAAGTTTACCAAGTTTGCTAAAGGAGAATTTGAAACTCTAAATAGTGAAATAGATCTAGATTCTAAATAAAGATAGAGAAGTATGATTTGATCAACTAATTAAAAATTTTGAAATAGATTTGTTGAAGAAGGAGATTGGGAAAAATCTAATCCTAATCCATAAATAACAAAAGAGTATGGATGCTAAGGAATGCTGGAGTATGATAAGGATATGGAGGAAAATAACCTCTGAAAGCCAAGGGACACAAAAAGAAATATAAAATCTAGAAACTAAAGTAGATAGTAAAATAGACCACCATACAATCGGCCTATACTGGATAAGGTTTAGGATGCAAAACATAAGCAAGGTAGCCTACCAGTCTATAACAAACAAAAATATTTATTTATAATATATTTCGGTCCTATGTTGTGACAAATTAATGTTCTAGTGTTCTAATTGTTTCTAGATATGTTCTCCTAAGTTGTTGATTAGACCTGCATGGGCCACCACTAAAAATATGTCACGACCCAATCCTAAATTATTGGGTCGAACCGGATCATGCCCAGCCTGCACCGTTGTGAGACGGCGGCAGTAAGCTGTTCTATATGCAGGTATTCACAACAACATCTATACATTTGTCACAACTTGAATATACGAAAATTTTAAAAAAAATTTATTCAACAACTGAAAAGTACAACTGGAAATGGAAGAACTGAAATAAAGAATTGAATTCAAATTAACAAACTCCAAAACAATAAAAGTAGAAAACTGGAAACAACTAGCTAGGCGGTCGGCTCATCGGCCTCAGGTTCTGCGTCCTCCAAGGGGGACTCTGGCAACACCACATGGTATAATACCGGGTCATAGTAGCTATTGTACAATAGCTCAGCATCCTCAATGTCACCTAAAAATGTTGGTCTCCAATCAGGAGGGAGCAAGTACGAATATGTATCTCACATTTCAAGTAGTAATGGAAAAGTGCAGGCTAAACAGTTGAAACAATATTTTCTAGCAATTTAACAATTTAAAACAATGTGATTTGAATGTGTAAACGTCTATGACCGGCTTGGGTTGTACAATAGCGTCCTAGCGACGCGATACGGCTTATCCCCGTGTGTAAGAGGGGTAAGCTTGCACAATCATGCAATATGAGGGGTATTGGTCATAAACGTTACACTATTCCCCCAATATCTCCACAATCAATATCTATCAATATTTGAACCCTAGGAGAGGGTTCCGTGTAGCAATGTGATTTAAACATGCAACTTGACAATTACTAAATAAATAGCAAGAAAACATAACCGTAACTTGCCTCTGTTAATTGACTGGATCGGGATTGTCGGTACCGAGGAGGAAGTCAAGTACGTCTCCGGGATCGTACAGTTGAGAACCTTGACTTAGAGCCACAATAAAACTAGTCTAGGTGTGCTAGTTACAATCTCTAGAAGCAGACCCTAGTCAGATTTTAAGTTACTAATGAATCTATCGAAAATTGTCTAGCGTCGCAATCTATGTTCGTTATCATTTTAATTGAATAAGTCGGTTACTGATTAATTGGGAAAAATAGCATTTACCGGTTAATTTGGCAAAATTTTGTATTTTAAATATATATATATATATTTTTTTTTGTATTTTAAATATATATATATATATATATATATATATATATATAACTAGGTTTTTTTCTCTTAAATGAGAAAACATGTGAATTACTAAATTACTAGATTATTTATTATGAGAAAACTTATTAATTTTTTTATAAAATATATATCCATTTTATATTCTATGCGTTTAACGGCAAAATCAACATTCCAGAAAAATAAGAAAAAGCTACGCTACACAATACAGGGTCACAGAGAAATGAAGGAAAAACTGGGCTTATGCCCTTACAAATTATTTACATAAATTAAATAATCCTAAGGCGAGCTCTAAGTGCCGCGAACGGTCCAAAGAGTATGCCAAGGCCCTGCACCATAAATACTAAAAGCAGTACCAATTCTTCAATAAATTATAATTAAATGAAAAATTAAAGAGTCTCAGACTTGGTCGTGCAATCTCATGTTGCTGGCTTACGCCTCAACGTACAGGAAACCCTGTAGCATTTGTGTTTCGCCGAGGCTCATCCGACCGATATGGTCGTCGCCTAACTGGTGATAGAAAATCCATAAAAACTAACAAAATCCTATCTATAAATCATTTTGCAAAGACCGATTTTCCCTGGAAAACAGGTTTATTCAAATTGCTAATTTTTATAAGAAAAATCCCTTTTTAAAATATTTCCTGAAAATTTGGACAGAATTTCCTCTGTAATTGGGACAACCCAATCCTGGGAGGATGCCAATCCGCAACACACGCAAATATCCCAAACCAGGGATCACTAATTACCAACCCAACGACGAATATCCAACCCAAAAACCAACACAATACAACATATCCAAAATAGAAAATATGCCGCGACGTAACCGATACTCTACGTATCACCCAAAGCAACAATATATCAAAATACCGAATCCCGAAATGGGATCGGGACCGCATCATCACAGACTATCTACGGTAGGGACACGGGGACACGAAGTTATACCTCAATTGCTCGGCTAGAGCTCTCAGATGAAAATGTTAGAAGAAAGAAATCCACGGACAGCAGGAAACCGGCTCGGAAAAGCACTGCGGACTCGAGGCAGTGCTGGGGCAGAGCCGACAGGGCTCGGGGTCACGCCGGAAAGGCTGGTCGGTGGGACAGCACGCAGGGGGGTTCGTCGGAGGCGGATCTGGCCAAAACGGCATGGGGCTGCGCGGAACAGCGCGCAGGGGGGTTACCGGGGAAGACGCTGCGGTGCGCGGCCTCGGGACATAGGTGGGCGAAGGCCGACGGGGTCTGGACGGACGGGAACGGGCTCGGTCAGATCTGACCGGAGCTGGCCGGTAGGAGAATCTGGTCGGCAGGGGGCGGATCGGGGCGGTCGAGAGGTGTTGCGGCCTCGGGATAGCGCCGAGTGGAGCTGCAGAGCACGATTGAACGGCGGAGGGCACGCGAGACAGGGCGGCCGTCGGTTGGACGGTCGCGGACGGCGCCAGCGTGGGGCTTGGCCGGCGCGGGAGTTGCTGGCCGGAGGAAGTTGGCGCGAGCTCGCTGGGGCAGCGCTCGGGCTGGCCGGAGCTGGGCGCCGGGTTGAGCTTGGGGAGAAGATGGGTTTGGAAGTTTGGACAAAGGTTTGAGAGAGATAGTGAGAGAAAAAGGAGTGGGAGTGTGCTGGAGAATGTGGTGGTGATAGGTTAATAAGGAAGGAGGAGAAGAAGTGGAGGGAGAGGAGAGATTAGAGGAGTAATTAGGGGAAAGTGGCCTGGTCGCGGGGGAGGCCTGGTCGCTGGGATTGGGATTAGAAATAGGTTTTATTTTATTGTTTTTTTATAAACCAACTATATGTATATATATATGTATAGATACATTAATGCATTTTATATAACTTTAGGTTTAATAGAAAATCCAAAGATGGTTCAGAAAACGGGATCTGGTGGTCGGACTCGGGGTCGGACCCCGGGCACGGGATCGGGACAGGGTACAAACAAAGATCCAACGATCAATTTTAAAAATAATATTTTCCTAATCCGACTAATAATAATAATAATAATAATTCTAAACTCTAACTGGGAATCCAGGACTATGCTAACAAAACAAAATCGGACAAATATCCTTAAAAAGTAATAATTCCAATTTATCCAAAAATTCTAGAAAATCAGGTTGCGGGTTTTACAACGTGCTATTGACTGACGGGGGAGATCCCAAAAGCTTTGCAGAGGCTATGGAAGACGAACACAGGCAGGAGCGAATGGAGGCTATGCAAGAGTAGATGAGTTCTCTACACACCAATTTCACTTATGAGCTGGTGCGGTTGCCAAAGGACAAGAAGGCTTTGAAGAATCGATAGATGTTTAGAGTGAAGCAGACGGATGATGCTACTCGCCCTCGATACAAAGCGAGGCTGGTAGTTAAAGGCTACGGTCAGAGAAAAGGCATGGATTATGATGAGATCTTTTCGCCAGTCATGAAGCAGTCGTCTATTCGGGTGGTGGTAGCATTGGCAGCCAGTTTCGACTTGGAGGTCGAGCAGATGGACGTGAAGACGGCATTCCTCCATAGTGATCTTGAGGAGGAGTTATACATGGAGCAGCCATAGGGATTCTGTGAGAAGGGCAAGTCACATTTGGTATGCCGGTTGAGGAAGATCTTGTATGGTCTGAAGCAGGCTCCGAGACAGTGGTACAAAAAGTTCGAGTCATTTATAGGGGAGCATGGCTATGCACGGATGACGTCGGATCACCGTGTATTTGTGAGGTATTTTGTCGATGATGATTTCATTATTTTATTGCTCTATGTAGATGACATGCTATTAGTGGGTCGGAATGCCACTAAGATAGCGGAGTTGAAGCGCCAATTGGGCGCGGCCATCTCTATGAAGGATTTGGGCACAGCGAAGACTATTCTTGGGATGGAGATCAGCCGAGAGAGAAAGAGTCCAAGATGCTATATTTGTCCCAAAATAAGTACATTCCCCGGGTACTTCAGCGTTTCGGTATGGACGGGTCGAAGAAAGTGAGTTGCCCTCTTGCGGCTCACTTTAAGTTCACTGAGGAGCAGTGTCCATCTACCGAGGACGAAAAGGAAGATATGGAGCGGGTTCCATTTGCTTCAGTTGTGGGGAGCCTTATATATTCTATGGTGTGTACGAGGCCAGACATCGCTCATGCAGTTAGCACAGTTAGCAGTATCTTTCAAATCCAGGAAGGATACATTGGAGTGCGGTCAAGTGGATTCTACGATACCTTCAGGGCACTGCCAATTGGAGACTTTCTTTTGGTGGTGACGAGCCGAAGCTGGTTGGATATACCGACGCTGATGTGGCTGGAGATGTAGATACGAGACGATTGACTTCGGGCTATGTGATGATGTTTGCCGGATGAGCGGTATCGTGGCAGTCGCGGTTGCAGAAGTGTGTTGCCTTGTCGACGAAGGAGGCGGAATACATTACGACGACGGAGGCTTGTAAGGAGCTATTGTGGATGAAGAAGCTGTTACAGGAAATTGGGCTGAAGCAAGAGCAGTATACTTTGCTTTACGACAGTCAGAGTGCTATTCACCTTGTGAAGAACCAGACATTTCATAGTCGGTCCAACCACATCGAGATGCATGAAATCATATTCAACGGACGATGTACTGAACATATACTTTAGTCAATACACAAAATATAGAAAATGCTGCTAACTATTTCAGGATGCATGAAATCATATTCAACGGACGATGTACTGCATAAATCAAAGCGTCAAAGTCATCAAAATCTTTTGAAGACTCTTTTCTACTTTTATTCTGTATTTTACATTTTATTGAGTTTAGGAATTACTTTGTAAAATCAATTATGGTAATACTGGCTTAGGGTTAAAATTGTCCTCCTTTCTAGAAACCTATTTTTTACCCTTTCGTATTTTCGGTTACAAATATTTCAAAAACATATTTCGAAAATATTCTTTTCAAATGATTTTACAAATAACCAAAAACATGTTTGAAAACTGTTTTTACAAAAGATTTTTAAATATCTCCTGACAGAACTCCAAGCCGAGTTCGGCCCGAGTTCGGTCCGAACTCTGACCGAGTTCGGTCAATTTGTATTCAAACTTCAGTTGCCTCCAAATCTGCGAGCAACGTCTATTTTGCGAGATATTTGCACCCGAACTCTGTCCGAGTTCTGCCCGAGTTCGGTTGGTGAAAACACCTATAAATAGAGAAGAACTTTTCGTTTCAAATCATCAATTCATTCTTCATCTTCTCTTCTCTACTATTCAAGTCTTTTCTAAACGATCTAAGATTTTCAAATCTCACCTACACATCTCTTAGCCAAAAGCCAGTACTATCAGAGTTGATTTAGAGTCTTTTGGTTACTCAAGAGTTGTAAGAGGTCGTTCAAGTTTCAACAACTTTTCTGTTGTGGAGCTGGTCGTGCGCTCGCCACCAAGCACGGTGTTGTGAAGCCGGTCGTGCGCTTGTCACCAAGCACGGTGTTGTAAGAGATTGCAAGCTCTCAGTTAAAGCTTGTGCCATAGTGGATTAACATCGAGCAAGAGTACTCGAGACTGGATTAGTCCTCTCAGAGGGATACCAGTATACATCGCTGTGTCACTGAGTTTGATTCTCCTATCTTTATTTAGTGTCTCTTACATATCTGCCATAGTTTAATTTTTTAATTGGTGATTATATTTCCGCTGCACACACGCACTCTATTCGCCCTCCCTCTAGAGGTGCTCAACGATCCTACAATTGGTATCAGAGCAGGTTATATTCTTATATAACATACCCTAGAGAGTATATATATGGCAGCCGTGAAATCTATATTCAACGGTGAAGGGCAATCCACAAATAGACCTCCCCTATTTGATGGAACAAATTACACTTACTGGAAAACACGTATGACTTTCTTTCTTAAGTCTCTAGATTTTGATCTTTGGTCAATAGTCATTGATGGGTATAAGAAACCACCACCTACAGTGGTTGAAGGTATTCTTATGGAAAAGCCGCATGACAAGTACACCGATGCTGAAAAAGCAAAGGCTAGTCTTGATGCTCGAGCCATCAATGCACTATTCTGTGCAATTGACAAAACCGAGTTCAACAGAGTTTCAACCTGCAAGACGTCTCACGAAATTTGGAAACTCCTTGAGGTAACCCATGAAGGGACTTCCCAAGTGAAAGAATCCAAAATTAGTAGACTGACTCAGGAATATGAATCTTTTAAGATGAAACCCGGTGAGTCAATTACACAGATGTTTACTCGTTTCCTTGATATAACTAATCCTCTGCAATCTCTTGGTAAAGATTACAGCAATCACGAGAAGATTAGAAAGGTGCTGCGGGCTCTAACAAAGAATTGGAATCCAAAGGCCACAGCAATTATTGAAGGAAACGACCTCACCACAATGTCGTTGGAAACCTTGATGGGCAAGCTCATGACCCATGAACTCGACTTGCAAGACTTTGAAGAAGCAACACCAAAGGAGAAAACAATCGCCTTCAAAGCTCAAGCAAGAAAAGCTACATACAACGATTCTGATGAAGAATCATCAAGTGGTGATGAACAAGCCCTACTTGTGAAGAACTTCAGAAAGTATCTAAAGTTTACAAGCAGAAAGAAGAAAGACGTCCAAGAAAGCAATGAAGATGAAACCATATGCTTTGGATGTAAGAAGTCAGGGCACATGAAGAAGGACTGTCCAGCTACCAAGAAGAGCAGTCCATATGACAGATCAAGATCAAGCAGAAAAGCTACAACTGGTCGAAAGTATGCCAACACAAGTATCTGGCATAAAAGCGACGCCAGTGATTCTGAAGAAGAGGATAGACCCTGCGGCAATGCAAATGTCTGTCTTATGGCATTTGATAAGGTATCTTCAAACCCTCTATATGATGACTTTACTTTCGATGAGTTAGAAAATGCCTTTAGCGATTTACTTGAAGAACACAAAAATGTGCTTGACAAGTATAAGCAATCTCGAAATGAGATTAAGGCATACACAACCGAGTTAGCTAGACTGTCCAATCTTATTCAAGATATTAAAGAGACGTCTACTACCGGTAACACGGAAGAGATAGCCAAACTCAAGGTAGACTATCATGAGGCTATCCTCACTATTCAAAAGAAAGAAAGAGATTATGGTAAGATGCAAAAACTGTATGACACAGAGAAGAGGATGCACTTAGTAACAGAACAGAGACTCTCAGTTATGACTGCTAAATATGAAGAGTCTATTGCGATTTCTAAAAAGTTAGAAATCAAGTTAGGCAAACAGGAAATGCCTGTGACACAGCCTAATTTTAGTCCTAATGCAAAGCATACACCTAAGAGGACTAAAAACAAGAAAGCACAGAAGAAACACGAGTATCATCATGCTTTCACTTATAGGTTCTCTAAGAAACCAAACAAGCATGTGAACACAGTTTCAACCACATCTGGTTCTAAACTGAATTGCACATATTGTGGTACACACGGACACATATCACAATATTGTCTTGCAAGAAAGCTTGTTAATAACCATACTTTAGTCTGGAGACCTAAAGCTAATCAGCATGGACCCTTCAGAAAATAGGTACCAAAGGATTCATCTACTTGTTTTGTAGGTGGACCCTCAACCCTCTCATGCTAGAAGCAAATGGATCCTCGATAGCGGATGTTCGCGACACATGACTGGTGATGCATCTTTATTCGCTACGCTATCGATGAAGAAAGAAGGATACGTCTCCTTCGGAAATAACTTGAGAGGTGATATTATAGGTAATGGTACTGTAGGTATTTCTCCTTACCCAATAATAAAGGATGTTTGTCTTTTAACTGAATTGAAACATAACCTATTGAGCATAAGTCATTTGGCAGATAATGGTTATGGTATCAATTTTGTGAAAGATAAATGTACCATATATGATATGTCATCTGGTGATCCCGTATATAAAGGGATTAGAGAAGACAATATTTATGTTTTCTTTTTGGAGAATACTAATAATGCAGGAAGATGCCTAGTAGCCAATCAAGATAAAAGCTGGCTATGGCACATGAGACTAGGACATGCAAACATGGATACTATCTCACGTCTGAACACAAAGAAGTTGGTAAAAGGACTCCCAGAAATTCCATTCAAGAGAGACATGGTATGTGCTGACTGTGAAAAGAACAAAGCACATAGGTCTTCTTTTAAATCCATCAACATTGTAAGTACTTCGAGACCTTTGCAGTTGATTCATATGGATTTATTTGGTCCAAGTAGAGTTGCTAGTCTTGACGGTAAACTCTATGCTTTTGTCATTGTTGATGATTTCTCTCATTTTACATGGGTTTACTTTTTATCAAACAAAAGTGATGCTATTTTTGAATTCAGATATTTTGTAAAAAGGTACAAAACGAAAAAGGCTTCATGATTATTCGTATCCGAAGTGATCATGGTGGCGAATTCGAAAATTCTGATTTCAAAAAGTTTTGTGATGATAGTGGATATTACCACGAATTTTCTTGTCCTAGAACTCCCCAACAGAATGGTGTTGTGGAGCGGAAGAATCGTACTCTAAGCGAAATGGCTAGAGTCATGCTTAATCAGCATAATCTTCCTAAATATTTTTGGGCAGAAGCTGTTAGTACAGCCTGTCATATTTTAAATAGGGTATTAATTCGACCAATCTCGAAGAAAACACCATATGAGCTTTGGTTTGGAAGAATTCCAAATATTTCTTATTTTAAAGTTTTTGGTTGTCGCTGTTTCATCCTGAACACCAAGGATAACTTGGGTAAGTTCGACTCCAAAGCAGATGACGGGATATTTCTCGGAGATGGTGCTAAGAGTAAGGGATATAGAATTTTTAATAAAAGATCTTTGATTGTTGAAGAAAGTATTAATGTTACCTTTGATGAGTTGAATAGTCATAGATCTAGCGACAGTGATGATGAAGATGCACCTACAAAGACAAAGAAGAGTTCTGAGAAAGATCCTACCCAAGAGGCAAGAACTGATAAAAGTTCCGAAGATGCAGGAACTGAGAAGAGCCTTGTGAAAGGTATGGCCCAAAGATTCGAATCATTGAGATTCAAACCAGATCATCCAGAAACTCTCATAATAGGTGATGTATCCAAAGGTGTAAGTACTCGTTCATCTCTTAGAGATTCTGAAGTAGCAGCTAATGTAGCATTTATTTCACAAATAGAACCTAAGAATGTTGATGAGGCTTTTTCTGATGAATTTTAGATTTCTGCCATGCAAGAGGAACTTAATCAATTTGAGAGAAACCAAGTTTGGGAACTCGTTCCTAAACCTATTGGTCAATCGATAATTGGTACCAAATGGGTATTCCGAAATAAACTTAGTGAAGATGGACAAGTTCTACGCAACAAAGCACGTCTAGTTGCACAAGGTTATAATCAAGAAGAAGGAATTGATTATGATGAGACCTATGCTCCTGTTGCTAGACTAGAAGCCATCCGCATGTTTTGCGCTTTTGCTTGTTTTAATGATTTCAAACTTTTTCAAATGGACGTGAAAAGCGTATTTTTAAATGGTTATTGAAAGAAGAGATTTTTGTGAAACAACCCCCTGGTTTTGAAGATTTTCAAAAACCTGATCACGTCTTCAAGCTTAAGAAAGCACTTTATGGACTCAAACAAGCACCTCGTGCTTGGTATGAACGCCTAAGCGCCTTCTTACTTGATAATGGATTTTCAAAGGGCAAGATTGATACTACTCTTTTTATTAAATCCATGAATAATGATATACTTCTAGTGCAAATTTATGTAGATGACATTATCTTTGGTTCTACTAATGAACAACTCTGTCAAGAATTTGCCAAGTGTATGCAGAGTGAATTTGAGATGAGCATGATGGGAGAGCTGAACTTCTTCCTAGGATTGCAAATCAAACAACACTCAAACGGAACATTCATCAACCAAGCCAAGTACACGAAGGACATACTGAAGAAGTACGACTTCGAGAATGTAAAGCCAATTGGGACTCCTATGGCTACATCTACAAAGCTTGATGCTGATGAAAGTGGCAAACCTGTTGATCAGCATAAGTATCGAGGTATGATTGGTAGTTTATTATATTTAACTGCTAGTCGTCCTGATATTATGTTTAGTATTTGTATATGTGCACGATATCAGGCAAACCCTAAGGAATCACATCTTAGTGCCGTTAAGCGTATCTTTCGATACCTTAAAGGAACTTCTACAGTTGGCTTATGGTATCCCAAAACCAAATCCTTTGACCTTATAGGTTACTCGGATGCGGATTTTGCTGGATGCAAAGTGGACCGTAAAAGTACCAGTGGCACATGTCATTTCTTAGGAAAGGCCTTAGTCTCTTGGTTTAGCAAGAAACAAAATTCAGTAGCATTATCAACAACTGAGGCTGAGTATATCGCCGCAGGACGCTGTTGTGCTCAAATTTTGTGGATGAAGCAAACCTTAGAGGACTACAATCTGCACTATACAAATGTTCCTATTTATTGTGATAACACTAGTGCAATTAATTTGACTAAGAACCCTATCTGTCATTCACGCACAAAGCACATAGAAGTTAGACATCATTTTTACGTAATCATCAACAACACGGGGATATTTGCTTAGAATTTATTGATACTGAACATCAACTAGCTGATATTTTCACTAAACCATTGGCTGAAGACCGTTTTAACATCTTGAGGCGTGAGCTCGGCATTCTTGAATTCTCCGATTCTTAAAACATATGGTAATTAAAAGTGCATTTATGACTTGACAATTTATTATTTAATAAAAATTATTTTTGGGGACAAACTTACAAAGGGTATGTCTGTCACCACGGCTACGGTCGAAGCGAAGCGGTACTTAAGAGTTCCCCGGTGAACCACCGTTAGCTGGGACAACCCCTATAGTTAACCCGAAAATAATAGCAGTTATTTAATAAACCAGTCAAATGTTATTTATTACAGTCTTTATTTACCTGACTGCTTTGACTGTCTCGGGAATGCAAGTGGCCGAACTCGGCCCGAACTCTGACCAAGTTCGGACCGAATTCGGACCGAGTTCGGTCGGCGCTGTGATGGTTCCAGAACCGAACAGCCGGCCCTAGCACCTATATAATTCATCCTTACTTCCACTTTTTCTCCACACCAAAACGTGGAATACTTCCATCTCCTACTAGAAGTCCTTTCGACGAGTTCAAGTGGGCAATCTTCTTCCTCATGGCTCCAAAACGTCAACGAGGAAATTCTTCTCAAGGTGCTTCCTCCTCATCCGACTACACTCCAGCAAGTCTCTTTAGTCCAGCCAGACCTAGAGATCCCGAGGAATATGATAGCACTTTGTTTCCCGACAAAGACTTATCCGATCTCTGGTTTGATTCTTTCTCTTCTCGTCGTATTTGTGCTGGAGCCTTCGTCAATTTTACAACTTTCTTTGAATATGCTCCTGTTTTTGATCAACTTGGATTCTGCGACTTTTTCGAGGTCCAAGATAGCATTTACGACAATGCAGTCCGTATGTTTTACTACAATTTGCAAGTAAAACAAAACGGGAATTTCTATTCCTGCATTGCTGGACAGGAATTAGAATTTAGCGCCACCGATATCAGTGAATACTTTCACGTTCTTGATCTTGGTGATGCACTTGTTGACATCCACCATGTTCAATTCCCTGCCGATGTCACTTTAGCCTCCTTTAGGGAATTGATTTGTCACCCTACTCCTCCTCCCCGGAGAATCTTTTCTAGACATCTAAACCAAACTTTTTACGAGCTTCATCGTATGATTTTCTCGGCCCTTCTTCCGAAGAAAGGCTCTACCGATGAAGTTACATTTTTGGAACTTTCTGCTCTTTATCACATTCATTTTGGAATTCCTTTCTCCGTTCTAAAAACTATGATGTCTTGGATGCTCAACTGCAAGAATGCAGGTAGGAACCTAGTCTTTCCTATGCACCTTGCTAGTATATTTCGACGTTTTGAGGTTGATCTTGAAACGTGTGCCATTTCTTCTCCACCTGTTGAGTTGACCCGCTCTCGTCGGTTTCCTCAACCTCCTGGTGCTGCTCCTGCTGTCCCAGCTGCTGATGCTGAGGCCCCTCCAGATGATGCTCATCCTGCTCTGGCCCCTGCCCCAGGACTCGATCAGGCATTCTACCAGCGGTTTGATGATTTTGTTGCCGTTTCCACGCAACGTCATCAGGACTCCAAGTTCCGGCACATTTCTCAGGCCCAGGTGCTGAGAAACAGTATTGCCGATCTCCACTACAGCCTGGTTCAGGATCCAGTCCATCCACTCACTATCCTTCCACACCCGGCTTTCCCTGGTCCTCGTTTTACTGATGAGGTCACTTTTCAGTATTTCGACCCGACCACTGCTTATTTCCCTCATGATCCTCCCAGTGCGGACGACCCAGCGATGTGATGTGGATTCAGCCATGGGATAGTGGATTTAGTTTTGATTAGTTGATGCAGTTTATGTAGTAGTTTTATTTTATTTCATGTCTAAACTGTTTCAGTTAGACTTTATCAGTTGTACTTTTTGGATTATTAGTGGAATCTCTATGATATTTCAGTTTATTATGACATAGTTCATTTTATTCCAGTTGTCTATGCTGTGATTACTTCTTTTACTTCACTTTGTCTTGTCTATTCTATTGTTGGCTTCATGATTTACGGGGGAGCCTATTCATTTTACTACTTGACAAAGGGGGAGAAAAAGAGTATATACCAAACGCAAGATATATCCAAAACAAAAACATCTCGATTTTCAGGTATTTTTGATATTTTGTTCTATTTGATATAAATATATTTTGGTATAGACTCAAGTTTGTCAATTATCAAAATGGGGGAGATTGTTGGCCCATTCCACGGTCACACCCGATTTCGATAATCAACATATACTTTAGTCAATACACAAAATATAGAAAATGCTGCTAACTATTTCAGGATGCATGAAATCATATTCAACGGACGATGTACTGCATAAATCAAAGCGTCAAAGTCATCAAAATCTTCTGAAGACTCTTTTCTACTTTTATTCTGTATTTTACATTTTATTGAGTCTAGGAATTACTTTGTAAAATCAATTATGGTAATACTGGCTTAGGGTTAAAATTGTCCTCCTTTCTAGAAACCTATTTTTTATCCTTTCGTATTTTCGGTTACAAATATTTCAAAAACATATTTCGAAAATATTCTTTTCAAATGATTTTACAAATAACCAAAAATATGTTTGAAAACTGTTTTTACAAAATTTTTTTAAATATCTCCTAACAGAACTCCAAGCCGAGTTCGGCCCGAGTTCGGTCCGAACTCTGACCGAGTTCGGTCAGTTTGTATTCAAACTTCAGTTGCCTCCAAATCTGCGAGCAACGTCTATTTTGCGAGATATTTGCACCCGAACTCTGTCCGAGTTCTGCCCGAGTTCGGTTGGTGAAAACACCTATAAATAGAGAAGAACTTTTCGTTTCAAATCATCAATTCATTCTTCATCTTCTCTTCTCTACTATTCAAGTGTTTTCTAAACGATCTAAGATTTTCAAATCTCACCTACACATCTCTTAGCCAAAAGCCAGTACTATCAGAGTTGATTTAGAGTCTTTTGGTTACTCAAGAGTTGTAAGAGGTCGTTCAAGTTTCAACAACTTTTCTGTTGTGGAGCTGGTTGTGCGCTCGCCACCAAGCACGGTATTGTGAAGCCGGTCGTGCGCTTGTCACCAAGCACGGTGTTGTAAGAGATTGCAAGCTCTCAGTTAAAGCTTGTGCCATAGTGGATTAACATCGAGCAAGAGTACTCGAGACTGGATTAGTCCTCTCAGAGGGATACCAGTATACATCGCTGTGTCACTGAGTTTGATTCTCCTATCTTTATTTACTGTCTCTTACATATCTGCCATAGTTTAATTTTTTAATTGGTGATTATATTTCCGCTGCACACACGCACTCTATTCACCCCCCCTCTAGAGGTGCTCAACGATCCTACATCTTAAATATTTCTGTGAGCAAACACTGCAGGCCTCCCCTACATGCACCAAGCTCGCCACACAACACGAGTCTTTTGGCCATAAGACTAACATATACAAAAAGTGGCACTGTATCGAACGATTGACATCATGAGAATATACGGAGGAGAGATGGAACTGAATGACAGGTGGATGATTATGTGTCATGCCCCAGAACCAGAATACTGGAGAGCGGGGGCGTACAAAGCTAGCTACGTATATTGAAATAGAATACATCTCAACTATACGGTCACGGCTGTCTAGATATCTAATAAAATATCAATATACAGGGCTATAGAAGAGCCAAGCTTAAGGAAAAAAAAAACCAAATCTCCATGATTGGACAGATTGCGCAAGGGTCCCTGGGGTCGGGTTGCACAGGAGTCAAGTGCGCCAGGGGGCCAATTGCGCAGGAGTGAGCTGCGCAGAAGTCGGCTCGCGCTGAGCTGGTTGGCGCAGGGGTCAGATTACGCATGAGTGAAGTGCGCGGAAGGGATGGCGCATGGGTTAGATTGCGCATGAGTGGACTGCGCAGAAGGGATGGCGCATGGGTCAGATTGCGCATGAGTGAAGTGCACGGAAGGGATGGCGCATGGGTCACATTGCGCATGAGTGGACTGCGCAGAAGGGATGGCGCATGGGTCAGATTGCGTATGAGTGGACTGCGCAAGAGTCCCTGCGCGCTGGGGTTGAGCGCAGTTCACCATGGGGCAAGCAGCGCGGTCGGCGCTGCGCTAAAGAGCGCAGGCCGAGAGGAGGATGCACAGTCCAGTACTGCGCTAAAGAGCGCAGGCTGCAGTCTGCTACTCCAGGCCGAGAGGAACTCTTCAAGAACACCAAAGTTCAAATCTTCATATCTTGGTCAAATCAAAACCAAATCTAGATTTTCAAAGGTCTAACTTGAGTAAAATTGAATTCTCTTCCACATGGAAGCATCAAAACCCACAAAAATCCAACCAAAATAGATCAAAACCATGTAAATCCGAAAATAGTTAAAACCTAGATCTAGAACAATGGAGACTCCAAATCATAAAATGTCAAGCACTAATGTTGATCACCATGGCCTAATCTAGCTAATGAACAAATAAAATGTGGTTCTCATGTGGTGGCAAGGTGCACTTGCCTATGGGTGTTGGTGTTGTGTAGAGGAAGGAAGAAGAAGAAGATGGAGAAATAAATGAGAGAATTATGGAGGAGAGAGAAAAGTAGGTGGAGTTTTAATGAGGGTGGGTTGTGTTGTGTTGAGGGTGGAGTGTAGGTTAAAGTGCTCCAATGTATTTTAAACCAAACCAAACCAAACCAATTCTCCTCCGAAATATAAAACCAAGTCATGTCAAAACCCGTTTTACGAGAAAACCAAAAATCTGCAAGTCGAGCCAAAATACAATTACAGGCCAGAATCTGAGAAAATAAAATACAGGTCCGAAATACATGCAGGCTTGACAAAATACGTATTCAGAATATGGGTGTTACATTATGTATATCAGAGAGGCACATGAGGCAAGCAAAATGAGCTTTTGCTTGTCATAGCTTTGACAGTGCTACCTCTTTAATTTGTCGGTTCTTTGTAAATAAGAAAAAAAGACTCAATGTCTCAAGGGACTGGATGTTTGCAAGTATTTTCAAGGGACTACCACAAAATCATGGTCAAATTCTATAAGATGAACAATTATGTTCTTTTCTTTCATTTCTAGCACTGTTCACGGTATCAGCATCTTCTTTCCTTGCCTTTCTAGTATTGTTCACAGTATCGGTTGTATCATATCGGTTTTGGCATGTCACTATCCGATACCGACTACTACTGATATTGATCGATAACAAAGTTTGGAGTCTCTTTCTAGACAATTCAACTGAGAAAAATTGAACAAAAAAAATAAATGGGAAAAATAGTGTCATCACAATGATTCGGTTGTACCGAAAATCGATAATGTTATAGTTGGGTCGATAAAATTCTTTATCGACAAACTCTAACCATTATTGGTTGTCAAAGTTGTATACCTATCAATTCACAACCTTCACCCATATTAATATTTCAGTCAAAACAATTTATTGTGGTTGTACTATTGTCTAAAGACTAGTAAGTAAACAATTTAATATGTTACGGGTGAACAATTCAGCAATGTTGAATATTATTTCCACTATTGATGAGAATAACATATAATATATATAGGAAAATTTTGTACAGCAACAACCAACTTTCCTAAACCTGGTAGCCCCCATGTTGACAAGTCTTGATGTTTAAGCTCCTCCCTCACTAAAAGAATAAGGGCTTTTCTTGACGGTGAATTCCCGTCAAGAAATGGGTATCTTGACGGTTGCGGATCCATCAAGTAGGCCGGAGTCAAGAAAAGCCCCCCTTTCTTGACGGTCGCTGGAAGGACTTTTTTTGACGGTTTTTGGCCGTCATATGAAGTACTTTTCTTGACTGTTTTTAGCCGTCAAGATGGCAGTTTTTAGAAACCTTCAATGTAGGCAAAAACTTTTCTTGACTCCGGCCTAGACGAAGGTTATTAGCCGTCAAGAAAATATTTATTCACAGGCTATTATACAGCATGATTTGAATTAAAATTGACATTTGACAACCGTCAAGAGAAGGTATCCAAAGTACCGTCAAGAGAAGCTTGCCAAAATTCCATCAAGAATTATATATAATATTAACCAGACACACATAATATCAATCCAGAAGCGACACACATCAAATTACTACAAATTCAAATTTCATATTAACAAACTGTATTATTCATACTACAAAAACTTCCAATACAAATCCCACCACATGTATTCTTCACTTGTCCAACCACAACATAATCCAACCACAAAGTACACATATCTCACTTCTGTTGTTTTTATACCACTTAAACATCCAAACCACAAACATCCATTACTTGTCACCACAAAACATAATCCAACCATACAAAATAAAACCAAAAAAGTAGAAAACCAAACCAGAGCACATCCTTCCCATATCCACAACATTCACCTTTTCACAGCATGCATGTACCTTCATTTTTCAGAAAGTTCCTGAAAGAACAAAAACACAAATTATCAATATACTTTCCTACATATTCTTATATAGGTATTCAACTCTCTATTAAAAAATTATCAATATAGTTTGACTTTATTGCAGCACACACAAGAATTTACCAAAGGTTATTTTGGTTTTAACAATATATTTGCTATCGCTTATTGTCTCTACAAAAGAACAGATAAAGATATATATTTTCAAAAGAAAGAAGTTACAATGAAGTATATGGGTGCCTTATCAATTTTTAAACACATTATGTATGCGAGGTTACGGCTGGAAGCTGAGATTTTTAAACACAATACTAATTCTATCACTTGGTCATAATCAAACAAAAAGTTTCTTAAATCTTTCATACTCAAGGAAGTAGGTTTATCTAGTATAGATATAGGACCATCAAAAAGTTTCTATATATCAGGTCAAGATAGTAAGTACTTGTTTCCACAGCTCCTATAAAGTCGAGCATAAGAATGACCTGGTTATTTGTCATGGTCAAATCATCAAGTATTTAAGAACCAAATATATTCTGGACTTTCAGCACAGTACATCAGACAGTTACAAAAATGCATAGCAAAATTACTAATGCTACCACTCGTGCATAATTTAGAGAATCGAAAATTTCTTTCTAAATCAGGTCAAGAATGTAGATTTTCTAATTTATAGCAACACAAAGTTCTTCATATTCAGGTCAAGATAGTGAATGACTTACTTCCACACCCATTATAGTTGAACAAAAACCATACCTTAATCGAAGGCGTTAAAGTTGGTAAAATTTCATCCCCACATACATTGGAAAGAACATCTAGACCAGCTGCACTTCATTTTCTTAGATTCCAGACATTGACTACATCATCGTCCTGTAAATGACAACAATTGTAATTAGTAAGATTCAAACACACTTCTAAAAATCGATGGCAAAAAAAAAAGCCATGCTAAGAGCCTCAACATCATTCAGTCCAATGCTAGTACAACAAATATGATAAATATACGTCAGGGTCACAAAATTAAACATGTATACTTACAGCTTCTTCTCTATTTTTAGATCCATGAAAACGTGATGCATGAAAACGTGGCTTTAGATCCTGTAAAACAAATATAATGTTCTAAGTAATTTTCATAGAACCACAAACTAGATAAGTAAACATACAAATACAAAATAATCAAAACAATAACTAAAAAGTAATTGTCAACGAAAGCAAAAAGGGAGGTAAGGCAGCAGCAGAAGACATGGGCATCGCATATTCCATAACTAAGTAAATCTTTTATATATATATATATATATATATATATATATATATATATATATATATATATATATATATATATATATATATATATATATATATATATAGAATCACATATTCCATAACTAAGTAAATCCTACTTCATTTCAGTCCTAACATGAACTCATCCTTGCTCTGAAACCCATATCTTCATGTATCACACCACATATCAGTTGAAACTGATACATAAATCAATGAACCATAATTCGAGCCTCCCCTACACTTGTTTTCCATTCAACTGAACAGGGCTGCCCAAACCCTGCTTCCCCACTACCTCCCCCCTTTCATATCATTCTAAGACTGCTACATAAAGATGGACAGTTTTTTGAAATAGACTTAATTATTCGCAAAAATGGTACTAGTTTTCACTTAACTATCAAATGCTAAGCTTGAACAAATAATGGGAGATCAATGAGAACGATACTTGGAATTTAAACTATAATTTTAATCCAACTATATTGTAAGAATAAAGTTTAAATGGTACCCCTGGACAGCTCAAAAAAAATAAAGCTGCATCAAAAGGGGTATAATCAATGGTTGGAATTGACCCAAACAATAGCAGAATACAGCATAGTATTCTCTTTCTTCTACTTTGTCAATAATATCAATAACAAAGGTCAAAGGACAAACATTTGACTTTGAGATTTTCCATTTTCTAGCACTTTCTTTAGCAAAGAAGTTTAGAATAAGAGCATTCCTGGATGTATCTATTGAATTTGGAGATAATCAAGAGTGGAGCAATTATAGTCTTATATATAACATAAGAATGTACTTGAAGTTGCCTCAATAAATAACCAAGAACATCTATTGTCCAAACTGTATGATGTAATCAAACTAAATTAGCCAAGCTTATCCAACTATATTAAGTGCTCAGTTCAACCAAATGAAGGAAAGGGAAACATACTTATCTATATAGAAATGTATTTACATTGTGAAAAGGATGGCCAGTACCTTGACTTGAGACTAGTTCCAACTAAGAAGCAGTACAGGCAGAGAAGTCCATACATAAATCTATTCCTTGAGCAGGATTAGCCACAAGGTCATTTCTTGCTACATGGATGCTGACAGAATAGGTCAGATTTGGGACCTTTCTTGAACACAACTCCATCTCAAAAACCAACTGGTCCTATCACATGCGAACACAGGTGGGCATGCTCATCAGGAAACATGCAAAGAAACACTAATGATAGCTCTTACTAGATCTCTCCTTGAATAGATCTCTTACTTGATCTCTCCTATAAGATGAACAATTATGTTCTTTTCTTTCATTTCTAGCACTGTTCACGGTATCAGCATCTTCTTTCCTTGCCTTTCTAGTATTGTTCACAGTATCGGTTGTATCATATCGGTTTTGGCATGTCACTATCCGATACCGACTACTACTGATATTGATCGATAACAAAGTTTGGAGTCTCTTTCTAGACAATTCAACTGAGAAAAATTGAACGAAAAAAATAAATGGAAAAAATAGTGTCATCACAATGATTCGGTTGTACCGAAAATCGATAATGTTATAGTTGGGTCGATAAAATTCTTTATCGACAAACTCTAACCATTATTGGTTGTCAAAGTTGTATACCTATCAATTCACAACCTTCACCCATATTAATATTTCAGTCAAAACAATTTATTGTGGTTGTACTATTGTCTAAAGACTAGTAAGTAACCAATTTAATATGTTACGGGTGAACAATTCAGCAATATTGAATATTATTTCCACTATTGATGAGAATAACATATAATATATATAGGAAAATTTTGTACAGCAACAACCAACTTTCCTAAACCTGGTAGCCCCCATGTTGACAAGTCTTGATGTTTAAGCTCCTCCCTCACTAAAAGAATAAGGGCTTTTCTTGACGGTGATTTCCCGTCAAGAAATGGATATCTTGACGGTTGCGGATCCATCAAGTAGGCCGGAGTCAAGAAAAGCCCCCCTTTCTTGACGGTCGCTGGAAGGACTTTTTTTGACGATTTTTGGCCGTCATATGAAGTACTTTTCTTGACTGTTTTTAGCCGTCAAGATGGCAGTTTTTAGAAACCGTCAATGTAGGCAAAAACTTTTCTTGACTCCGGCCTAGACGAAGGTTATTAGCCGTCAAGAAAATATTTATTCACAGGCTATTATGCAGCATGATTTGAATTAAAATTGACATTTGACAACCGTCAAGAGAAGGTATCCAAAGTACCGTCAAGAGAAGCTTGCCAAAATTCCATCAAGAATTATATATAATATTAACCAGACACACATAATATCAATCCAGAAGCGACACACATCAAATTACTACAAATCCAAATTTTATATTAACAAACTGTATTATTCATACTACAAAAACTTCCAATACAGATCCCACCACATGTATTCTTCACTTGTCCAACCACAACATAATCCAACCACAAAGTACACATATCTCACTTCTGTTGTTTTCATACCACTTAAACATCCAAACCACAAACATCCATCACTTGTCACCACAAAACATAATCCAACCATACAAAATGAAACCAAAAAAGTAGAAAACCAAACCAGAGCACATCCTTCCCATATCCACAACATTCACCTTTTCACAGCATGCATGCACCTTCATTTTTCAGAAAGTTCCTGAGAGAACAAAAACACAAATTATCAATATACTTTCCTACATGTTCTTGTATAGATATTCAACTCACTATTAAAGAATTATCAATATAGTTTGACTTTATTGCAGCACACACAAGAATTTACCAAAGATTATTTTAGTTTTAACAATATATTTGCCATCGCTTATTGGCTCTACAAAAGAACAAATAAAGATATATATTTTCAAAAGAAAGAAGTTACAATGAAGTATATGGGTGCCTTATCAATTTTTAAACACATTACGTATGCGAGGTTACGGCTGGAAGCTGAGATTTTTAAACACAATACTAATTCTATCACTTGGTCATAATCAAACAAAAAGTTTCTTAAATCTTTCATACTCAAGGAAGTAGGTTTATCTAGTATAGATATAGGACCATCAAAAAGTTTCTATATATCAGGTCAAGATAGTAAGTACTTGTTTCCACAACAATTATAGTATATCCTATAAAGTCGAGCATAAGAATGACCTAGTTATTTGTCATGGTCAAATCATCAAGTATTTAAGAACCAAATATATTCTGAACTTTCTGCACAGTGCATCAGACAGTTACAAAAATGCATAGCAAAATTACTAATACTACCACTAGTGCATAATTTAGAGAATCGAAAATTTCTTTCTAAATCAGGTCAAGAATGTAGATTTTCTAATTTATAGCAACACAAAGTTCTTCATATTTAGGTCAAGATAGTGAATGACTTACTTCCACACCCATTATAGTTGAACAAAAACCATACCTGAATCAAAGGCATTAAAGTTGGTAAAATTTCATCCCCACATACATTGGAAAGAACATCTAGACCAGCTGCACTGCATTTTCTTAGATTCCAGACATTGACTACATCATCGTCCTGTAAGTGACAACAATTACAATTAGTAAGATTCAAACACACTTCTAAAAATCGATGGCAAGAAAAAGCCATGCTAAGAGCCTCAACATCTTTCAGTCCAATGCTAGTGCAAAAAATATGATAAATATACGTCAGGGTCACAAAATTAAACATGTATACTTACATCTTCTTCTCCATTTTCAGATCCATAAAAACGTGATGCATGAAAACGTGGCTTTAGATCCTGTAAAATAAATATAATGTTCTAAGTAATTTTCATAGAACCACAAATTAGATAAGTAAACATACAAACACAAAATAATCAAAACAATAACTAAAAAGTAATTGTCAACGAAAGCAAAAAGGGAAGTAAGGCAGCAACAGAAGATATGGGTATCAAGAATACCATTTACCTTTTTTAGTAATTAAACACGTTTGGTGACCAACAACTTTTGACAAGTATCAAGAATACCAAACCACCACAAAATGAAGGGTCGAGATCAACATAATTCTTATCCTCCAAATATATTCCCCTCCCAAAAAAAATCCTAATTCCTAACTACTACAGGAAAGTGATCAAGAAATTAAATAATCAAATGTTAGTTCTTTTTTCTCCTCCATCTACTTTAAAGAAACCTAGCTACAATATGAAATCAAGAATGCACATGAAACAAATTTGACAATTTGACAATAGATCCGATCGAAAATAATTGAAAATTTATTGTGTACTCTTTTTAGTTACAGAAGGCTACGGCGGATAGATCCTTGATCCTGGAAGATGCCATCTAAAAGAAACAGAAAGAAGCAAACAAATGAAAAAAAAATCAAAATCTGAAATAAAAAACACAGAATACAGTTAGGACACCTCGCGCGTGTCGGACACCTACCGGAGACAAAGGTAGCAGAAGCAGCGACTCGGACGAGAAGGGCGAAGAGAAGCGCTTGGAGGGAGAAGCTCTTCTTCGGATCCATATCTATAGAATTCAAATTTAAGTGTTTGCTTGCGACAAGTCAAGATATTGTAATTTAAAAATCAAATTGCATCTACTCACTAGCACTCACTATGAAGCAAAACACTGAAAGAAGGACACCATAAAACATTCATTTAAGAAATGTAATTTCTTAAATAGCGGGCAAGGCGCAGGTTCTCACGGAGTTCTTTGGTGATTGTACCGTCGTACCCTGCTTTCCTTATTTGAGAGTCGATGGCCTCAATCATTGTCCAACCTATTTCCGAAACAAAGAGAAAAATATAAACAAGTTTTTCATCGTGTCAGGAACACATCTCTTCAATCATAGGTTGTACGGTCATCCTCCTCTCCCCTCCCCTTTTCCACCAACAAAATCCTAGAAATCTTCAAAACCACAAAAATTCCTCATTTTCTCTTCAGCAATGCGAGCTCTCTCCGAGAAGAAATATTTCTGGAATTTTTTTGGGAAATGTCTAAAGATAAGTAGACAAACTTGAGAACAAACCCTAACCCTAGCCTAATTTGAGTACGTACCGGAGGATTCGTGGAGCGATGGGGACCCTGAAAGCTGAGGCGGAGGGTTTCGGCGTGGCGGCGGTGGCGGAGGCGAGTTTCGTCCACTTCCCGGCTTGGCGGCCGGGGAGCTCCGGATGGAGGATGACCGGAGAGACGATCTGGCATCGGCTGAGCCATTCCCGAGCCATTCCTCCTCTATAGAGAGAGAAAGGGGGGAGAGAGATTTTCTCTTAAGAGGAGAAGGGGTTTCTCAGGAGCAGGAGGAGAGGAAGTAGTAAAATGGAAAGGGGCTAGCTAGGGCTCCGGGGATAGAAGTGATTAAAAGAAGAAAAAGTTCAAAATAATTACCAAAATGGCAGCTGAAAAAATCCCGCCAAGTTTTTTGCGCATACATTACTTGACGGTTATCACCGAACCGTCACTAAATAAAATGATATTTCTTGACGGATCCTCTAAAACCGTCAACTATTATGCTATAAAATTGCTACAGTAACAAAAAAATGGCATCTCCTGACGTAAGCCTAAATACGTCAAGATAACCCCTATAGTTGACGGTTTTCGACGACCGTCAACTTATAAATCGTCAAGAATCATCATTTTTCTTGTAATGCCTCCACCAACTTTATTCTTTAGTTAAACTTCTTTTTAAATAAACTGAAAGGATTATTATGCCCTTCTGTTTAAAACTTAAGTTGTTGACCCTATACTTCTATCTAACGTGCACTTCTTAATTAAATAAGTTATGGAATTTTATATTTAATTTCCATCTTCCAACTATAAGAGAATGATTGTAACCATTTATTTGTTACTATTTAGAATAAATTGTGACAATTATAACCAACTATACCGAACTGTGCATTATAGATAAACATTTGAGTCTATTATAATCATCTGCAAAATCACTAAAATTACAAGAAGAAAAGAAAACTGTCTACTAGAAGTAGTTTGAGGATTAGATAGCATATATATTTATCCCAATTACAAAGAAGCGAAGTGGAACGCGCTCTAAATAGAGGAGTGATCTTCAATTTCTCTTATATCAAAGAACAAAATTTCCTTTCCTCTATTATGTAGTGTGGAGACAGAATGTTATATTCGAGTGAATTACATGTAATTTATCACTAGTTTCAAAAATTGCTACAAAACACCCCAAAATTCACATCGGTGAAAATTTTTCACGTAGTTAGAGTTTATTTCAATTGACTATATATTGCTACAGAGGGTTAGGGTTGATTTTATTTGGCTTTAGTTACTACAAATGGTCATAGTTGGACTACTTTAGCTATTGCTATGTTGGAAAGTTTCAATTAATGTTTGCTGATTTGAGAGAGGCCGGAGGAGAGAGGATATATAAAAAGACACACAGAGAGTAGAGTGAAAGAAAGGTACATAAAGGGAGAGAGATAATATAGAGAGATGGAGAAAAAGAGAGAACATATATATAGGCCCCCAAGGGTTAGTGCAGTTGGTTAAGCCGACTCCCTCTTCTACAAGAGGTCGATTGTTCGAATCTTGCAAGTTGCCTTTAATCTTTGACTTACATTGGTGCAATTGGTTAAGCCGACTCCCTCTTCTACAAGAGGTCGATTGTTCGAATCTTGCAAGTTGTCTTTAATCTTTAACTTACATAGAGAGAGGAGAGAGACGGGATAGAGAGATTTTGGAGAGAAGATAAAAATGTGAGGAGGATAGAAAGAGGGAGGGAGAATTGGAGAGAATGTGTACATTAGCACATTAATATATGGAGAGGAGAGATGGAGACAGATATTTGAGAGGAGAGAGAAAGATGGAGGAGAGAGACAGGAAAGAGATATTTTGGAGAGGACAAAGATGTGAAGAGGATAGAAAGAGGGAGGGAGAATTGAAGCATTATTGTTGACACAGTGATTCAGTTATATCGAAGATCAATATGCTAATGTCTCAAAAATTCCTTATTGGCACATTTTGATTTAACCACTATCATTAATTGAAACATTTATATTCATAGAATTCATCAATATTGAATATTATTTCATTCAAAGCTAATGAAATACAATAAATAGTATATAAAAATAAGCCCAAATGTATCAAATATCTTTTAGTTTTTTTAATATTTTAGTCTTGGCTTTTTATAATGAACAACTCTGAAACTCCAATCCAAAACCGATGAAACCACCAAAACTGATACTCATAAGAATGCACTACGTTAGCAATTTTGCGAACCTTGATCTGACAGGCCATGCTTGTTGTTATACATAATAATTCAGTACAAACCTTGAGCAATCCGGTTTTCCCAGAAATTTCCTATCAATATTTAAGACATGATAACATCATCTTAATTCACCGGATTAATCTCCGTCGTATTAAGCCTATTGTCCTGCAAAATCGGCAACGATGTGTATCATTGCTTACAAGCATGCCCTGTTATCAGTTTTGACCAAGGACTTTCTATTTGCACTGAGATATTATATAACAATCAGGTTTTCCATCTCTCTGATGGGAAGACTGCATAAAAATGAAAGCTAGTTTTCCTACAGCAACTTTTCTTTCTCCACTTCTTGCTTCTTTAGTCTACAATAATATTTATATTAGAGAGTAACTCCTTGGTTGCATGGGATCAAGCTTGCACAAGCAGTAAGATCAGATAAAAAAAAGGTATGACACACCAAAACTCCAAACAGGTCTTTTCCATGAGTCTTTGTGTGAGACACATGTTGGTCATGAGATAGGCATGCCAATACATAGCAAGTCAAATAACAACAGACCATATCAATAATTTTTTGGGTTGGTTATATAAAATTCACTTCATAATTGCCTCGTTAAGGTCCATGTCCTCTACTGTTCGACTGGATATCTGGGAAGCCCAAATCTCGTTAATTTCATGATTGAGTTGAATTTTTTGAATTAGTTATTACATGTTTATTTCATTGCCGAAACTTATATCCATTATTTTGGATAGTTTCACTACACCCTAGTGTACAAAAAGTGACATTGGGCTCCGCTATACTCCAAAGTTTTAGCACTTGGTCAAATCCTGAGTATCAACGATAAGTTCATGCATCACAATATAACATACCAGCTCAAAATAGGCTACTTGTCATCAATATTGTTAGTCCCGAGACGTAGATATAGATGAAAAACAGGAGTTCAGCAAGCCTATACAGTAGGTGCCACAAATGAGGAGTTTAGTAAGCCTACACAGTAGGTGCCACAAATAAGGAGTTTAGCAAGCCTACACAGTAGGTGTCACAAATGAGGAGTTTAGCAAGCCTACACAATAGGTGCCACAAATGAGATAGATCTCTAGAACAAAGTTAGGCCTCCCAACTTAGTAGGTGCCTTAAAACCTGAAGAACGAGTTACAGAGAAACAGAAGAAGAAGAGGAGGATAAAATCTGCTCAGGTATAAAAACAGTACCGTTGCTCAAAGCAAGATTCGCCTCTACACGATCCGCTTCCAGGAACCAGCAAGTTCAAGAGAACTTCTAGAACGCTCGTCAGTCAATATTTGTGACTTGAATGGGCTTCCTGAACTTTACGGACTCCTTTAACTCTCTTCTTTGGTACATCTTGGAAAGGAGGCAAGGGGGCTCTATTTATAGAGTGGAGTGAGACCTCACCATCTCTCATATCCGATGTGGGACTAAAACGCCAATACTCTAAAATAGAGTTTGATGTTTTACATCATCCACTACAAGAAATCAGGGTGTCATACAACCGTCAAAAACCATTACAAAAAGAATATAATCCGTTGCAAAATTATTCTGCAATAGTTATTGGAACCATTGTAAATTCGAGCGTTGCAGATTCCTCTTACAACAGTTATAGAAGGTTTTTGCAACATTTTATAAACAGTTGCAAATAACGTATTATGCAACGGATCTCACGTCAATGCATAACGTTTACCTAGTGTTGTCAATAATATATTTGGCAACGATTTACAAACCATTGTAAATATTGAGTAAAGCACGATGGTTGATAACTGTTGCCTAAAATATTTTATGCAACGGTTAAAAATTGTTGCGGATAATAGGCAACGGTCAATAAAAAATACTTTTTTTTTCCTCCAACGAGGCTCGAACTCCCAACCTCCTGGATCACATGCCTCCGCTCTACCACTAGGCTACAGTCTCATTTGTATATAAATACTTATATATATAATATATATGTACTTATATCATTTTCATCAATTGAAGCTTTTGGATCGATGTTAAATATATTATCTAATATTTTTTGTTAGCGAACAAGGAACCAATTAATACAAGTAATTCTAATAATTCTCTATTGTGTATAAATAAAATTCAAATTGGACATTGAATTTGCAACGACTATAAACAAACTGTTGCACGATCAATATTTTGTAATAGTTGTTTATTTTTTTCACATTGGTTATGGTAAACGTTGTTATTAAACAAAAAAATTGCAACTGGTAGCATAAATCGTTGTACAATCATTACAAATAATAAGCCCACTCACAACATGTTGCAAAAATTGTTGCACAACTATTGCTAACAATGAGCCTTTTATAAGGCTTTATGTAATTGTTGCAAAATATTAATAAATTTGTAACAAATACTTAAAACCCTTGCATAACCATTGTCCATTCAACTCTCTTTGACAACACTTTTATAAAATTGTTGCTTGACCGTTGTAATAAAGAAAAACGTTTAGCAAGTGTTTATGAACGGTTGTAAAAAAATGTATTAGGCAATGGTTAATCTATAACCATTGCAAATATATTTAATTTAGAAACAGTTATTTCAACCGTTACGTAACAGTTGCAAATTATAGTTCCAACAACATTCATAAAAGTGTTGCACTAAAACCATTGCAAAATAGGGGTATTTTTTCTAGTGATCCTACAATCAACATAGTCGAGTGCTAGCCCACGCCTTCCCCCCGAACACTCCCATGTATGCACGAGACAACCTGGAGTCCGTGTCGAGTCCGAGCCCGCACAACAAAAATCAACTTATGTCCTTGTTGGAATTAATCATTTTTCTCTTAGTAAAATAACCCACCCTCCATAGGGTCACCACCCCATGTGCATATCCCAACAACACATACTCATATATATGTTGAGATAACTCATGGTGCCTTTCCAATATGGGACTAAACTTTACAAAGCATGTTGAGAGCAAGCTCTCTTCATGTCAAGGAGCAAGAGCACCAACAATCCCCCACATATCTCATCATATATATGTGTCTATGGTTGAGCGTTCCCTACAGTAACTGTCCATTTTGCATTAGGATAGATGTCGCTGACGACTTGAATCTTTCCGTATGGATTAAATAACAATATGATACAAGAATGGATTATGTCTTAAATTCTGTACCACAATTGTAATTCTTCCCACTCACAAAGTATAGTTACATGTGCTTCTGGCTGCATATTAAAGGCCCTGTGCCAGCCTGGTTTCGGTGTATAATTTTGGGCGTCTACAAGTTTATCCTCAAGAGACGGCCTGATATCTCTTTCCATACACTATAGGTAAGTTCTTTATTAAAGAGACATGGCATGAAGCCTTGCGCTTCCTTGCGGTGCTACATCGCTATGACATGGCCTAAAGTCGAGGTATTACCCCTACCCGGGAACCTCATCGTAGTGTCACACTACTGCAGCATGAGGTCACAGCCTCTTTGTAGTGCCATTCTATCCAGCATGAAGCCTAAGACTTCCTTGCGGTGTTACCCCACAACGACATGGCTTACAAGGCCGAGGCTTTACCCCTACCTGGGTACCTCATCGTGGTGTCATGCCACTGTAACATGGGGTCACCCTCCCCTTTGTAGTGCTGTCTACAACTCTTTAATTTCATCATACGGCATTAGACTACCTGCCTATTTGCGGTGCAACGCCGCTATGACTTGGCTTGCAAAGCCGAGGCATTACCCCTACCTGGGAACCTAATGGTGGAGTCATCCCACTGTAGCATGGAGTTTTACTCCTTGTAGTGTTGCGCTACCGTGCTTCCTGTAAAGCACACCAGGCATTCACTCTGCCTGAGAACTTATTAAGGCATTTAAGCCAACCTCAACACAGGATCCGTTTTTCGCAGAAAATACATAGTAGACAACAGTAGTTATGGGTTCGTAACCCTTCCATGTTCCCAAGAACAAGTACCCACTGTTACCTGATAGTTTTCCAGTCAGTGGTCCTCCCTTGAACCGAAAGTTAGATGTCTAGTTGATTTTTTTTGAACTAATAACTTAAAACTTTATGGTAGGGTTACAAAAATATACTATCAGAATGCCTTCAAGCCCATCTTCCCTGCTGTGTCTTCTACCAGCTGACGCTTGAGGCCCTTCGTGAACGGATCCGCCAGGTTCTTCTGACTCTGAATATCGATTACTGCAATGACACCTCTCTTGATGAGATCGTTCACTGCCCTGTGCTTTAACCACACAGTTCTCTTCTTTCAGTTGAAGAGATCATTTGATGCCACCGCCGCAGTCGCTTGGTTATTGCAGTATATCGAAATTGGCGATATCTGTGCTCCAACCACTGGAAGATCATACATGAGCTCCCGAAGCCATTCTGCTTCATCAGCTGCGATATCAAGTACAAAGAACTCAGATTTCATAGAAGACCGCGAGAGCATAGTCTGCTTCTTCGACTTCCACGATATAGCAGTTCCACCCATTGTGAAAATGAATCCACCAGTGGACCTCTCGCTCTCCAACTCTGAGCACCAGCTAGCATCACTGAAGCCATCTACTACCAGTGTCTCTTCGCTGAAGTGCAGTACATATGTCTGAGTCTTCTTGAGATATCTCATAACATGCTTCACAGCTTTCCAGTACTGAATGCCTGGATTGCTTGTGAATCGACTCAGCATTCCCACAACGAAAGCTATGTCAGGCCTAGTGGCAGTAGTAACGTACATCAAACTTCCGATGACGCTAGCGTACTCCAATTGCCTGACGCTTTCCTTCAAGTTTGGCGCTAGCTTCTGATCACTTCGGTACGACATATCAATTATGGAAAGATCATGATACCCGTATCGAGTAAACATCTTCTCAATGTAATGAGATTGTGACAGTGCCAATCCAGTGTCCGTCCGGATGATCTTGAGTCCCAAGATAACATCAGTATCCCCCATGTCCTTCATACTGAACTTTGTCGAGAGGAACTTCTTTGTCTCAGTGACACAGCTTATAACCATACCTAGGATTAGCATGTCGTCCATGTACAGACAAACGATGACTCCTCTTCCGTCAGCAAATTTAGTATAGACACACTTGTCTATTTCGCTGACCCTGTAGTCGTTTGATCTGATAACTTTGTCAAACTTCTCATGCCACATTTTGGGAGCTTGCTTTAAGCCGTATAAAGATTTTACCAACTTGCAGACTTTGTCTTCTAGGCCTCTGACGACAAATCCTTCTGGCTGTTGTATATAAATCTCCTCGATCAGCTCGCCATTCAGGAATGCTGTTTTCACATCCATCTGATGTATCACCAGTTTGTATTGCTGCAAGGGCAATCAACAATCTGATGGTTGTCATCCGTGCTACTGGAGCATATGTGTCAAAGTAGTCGATCCCCTGTTTTGAGAAAACCCCTTGGCCACTAGCTTGGCCTTGAACTTGTCAATGGTTCCATCAGCTTTCATATTCTTCTCAAAGATCTACTTGCATCCGATGGGTTTTACTCCTTCGGGTAAATCAACTAACACCCATGTGTTATTGGAGGTAATTGAGTCAATTTCATTGTCTATTGCCTCCTTCCAGAAAATAGCATCTCTGGTCTTCATTGCCTCATCATAGGGAAGCGGATCTGCTTCCACATGATAGGTGACGAAGTCATCTTCGAAGCTCTTCGGCCTCCATACTCGCTTCGTCAACGGCTCAGCGAGTTCTGGTTCGATAGTTGTTTCTCCACCAACAACTTCATCTTGGACTGCTGGTTCATATAAGACCTCAGTCTCATTTACACCTACATCATTCTCCAAAATATCTGGGAGAACAATATTTTTGTGTCGTGCAAACTTGTCTTCAAAGTATTCAGCATCGCGAGATTCGATGATATGATTTGACTCAATGTCAAGAAATCTTCGGGCATCACTCTTCTCGGCATATCCTAAGAAGATCGCCTTCGTAGTCCTTGTCCCCAGCTTCTGAATCTTCAGATCTGGGAGCTTCATATAAGCCAGACACCCCCACACTCGAATAACATTCAAGTTTGGTCTGGCTTTGAACCAGAGTTCATGAGGAGTTATGTCAGAATTTGCATAAGGCACTCTATTCAGAATGAAAGTGGCCGTTAATGCAGCTTCTCCCCAGAAACATTTTGGAAGACCTGCAGTTAGCAGCATTGAGTTCATCATTTCTGTCAACATTCGGTTCTTTCTCTCTGCTACTCCGTTAGATTGAGGAGAATACGGAGAAGTAGTCTCGCAGATGATTCCATGTTCTTTGCAGAATGATGCGAATTCATGAGACCGATATTCTCTACCTCGATCACTTCTTAACCTCTTGAGTTGTTGTCCAGTTTGTTGTTCAGCTTCGGCCATGAACTCCTTGAACTTCTCGAATGCTTCGTCTTTAGATTTGAACAAGTAGACGAATGCGTACTTAGAGAAGTCATCGATGAAGGTTATGAAAAACTTCATCCCGGCTTTTGTAGAGAATTGTTTAAAGTCACAGATATCGGAGTGTACCAACTCCAGAATATTCGTGCTTCAATTGACCCGATGAAAGGGTTTTCTAGTGATATTAGTCTGAGCACATACTTCACACTTCTCTACCTTACCCTCACATTTGGAGATAAGTCCTAGAATAGACATTTTGTTTATTCTTTTACAATGAACATGTCCTAGCCTATTATGCCACAACTCATGAGAATAGTCAGAAAGAGCGATTGTATTTATTTCATTAGACTGGTTTACAAGCTGAATTTTAAACATCGCTTCGGTTTGATAAGCCTTTCCGAAATATGTTCCTTCTTGGACATCACCATCTGACCAGCATTAATGTCCATCCTCAAACCTGTGTTGCTAAGCAGGCTCCCAGAGATCAGGTTCTTGGCAATCATCGGAACATACTTTACTCCTTGGAGCGTCAAAGTGTTCCCGGAAGTGAGTTTCAGCTCCACAGTCCCGATCCCCAGAATTCCAGCTTGGGCCTGGTTTGCCATGACAACCTTCTCAGAAGTTGGCTGGTATATGACGAACCATTCCTTTCCAGAGCAGACATGGCATGTCGTACCGGTGTCTATCCACCAGTCAGAGTCAGTCCCCTCAGTTGTGACCTGAGCGATCATAGTAATGAGGTTAGAAACCAAAGAAACCTTACTAGGCTCACCTTTCTCTGATTGTTTGGGCTTGGATCTGCATTCACTCTTATAGTGGCCCTTCTTGCCACAGTTAAAATAAGTCACATTGGACTTGGGCTTCTTCTGTTTGAAAGACGGTCCCTTCACTTTCAGATTAGGGAAGTCTTTCTTGTGGTGAGAAGCTGTCTGCCTCCCCTTGGAGTCTCTTGTCTGCACCAGATTGGCCTCGGCCAATTGTTTGGACAACGCGTCCATCTTCTGTTGAGAACGCATCTCGTCCTCAACGTGGATTTCTTGCAAAAGATCTTCCAGACTGATCTCGAGTTTCTTCCGATGCATTCTTGCATAGAACGTATTCCATCCAGCAGAAAGTTTCGAGATGATCCCTCCAACGACAAACTTGTCGACGAGGGGCATCTTTTCATCGTCCAGTTTCTGACAAAGTTTCAGAAACTCCTCACTTAAGGAAGCATCGCCTTCTCATCTTCAAAGAGCCACTTGTGATATTTTTTGACGAAAAATATCTTGCTCCTGTTTTTGTCTTCTTCGTACAGCTTTTCCACAGACTCCCATATTTCTCAGGCACTATCCTTCTTTGAGTAGGATTCTGCCAGGGAATCCTTCATAGCATTTAGGATCAGAAGCCTACAAATGCTATTCTTCCTTCTCCATTTGGTCTGAAGTTTAGTAGTCGCAGTTATAGCGGCAACAGACCCAGTATCTGGAACAGTAGGTTCCTCTTCAAAGAGCACGTGATCAATGTCTCAGAGTTGAAAGGTGAGAAAGACCTTCCTCTTCCAGACTTGATAATACCCTCCATCAAACTTTTCCAACTTGCAGTAGTCAGTTTGGAGGAGTGAAGCATTAATGTTTTCCATCGTACTAATTTTGCTTTGAGATTGTTAGTTCCGAGGCATAGATATAGATGGAAAACAGGAGTTCAGCAAGCCTACACAGTAGGTGCCACAAATGAGGAGTTTAGCAAGGTACCACAAATGAGGAGTTTAGCAAGCCTACACAGTAGGTGCCACAAATGAGAAGTTTAGCAAGCCTACACAGTAGGTACCACAAATGAGATTGATTTCAAGAACAAAGTTAGGCCTCCCTGTCACGATCTGCACCCTGAAGAGGGGCACGAGTACGTGGTTACGTCCAGCCTACGCCACAGAATCGGCGGTAGAACGCTGTATAGGTCATCTATAAATACTACAACTAAACAGATAAAGGTACCTGTACAGTATATACACTCCGAATAGAGGTGACATAGCAATACAGTCTAAATCACAAAGTAAAACTAAGGTAGATAGCATGGAAAGGAAATATGATAGATGAAGGCAGGAAATAGGTTCAAGATCCACACAAGCCCAAAGCTAAACACAACATCACAGAATATAATATAAATACTACAATCTGAAAGTACTAGCTGGATCGCAGTCCAGGCAAACCTAACTAAGCTACACTACTCTGGGTGTGCCAAGTCTAGTGGCTCTACTATCAAGCCACGGTCCAGGTCTACTCCATCAGACTCGACCCCATAATACATCGGGCAATCTGCCTCAAAATTATCTGTAATATATCAACGGTATCCTGTCAGGAAAATGAGCAAGTACAAACACTAATAGCAGTTCCATATGAATTGACAAATTCTATAAGAGACAGTGTAATAAAATACAAGACAAATCAACAGGAAATATATATCAAGATGTGAGAACTGAATAGGACGACAATATATATATAGGATGACTTGGGAACTATCCGGAAGCCGAGTTACAACCCTTAAACCAAACAAGGACCGGGGTTGTAACCCTTCTCCCGAACAGAACTTAGCCTCCTATGATAAATAAATATAAAAGGTGCCTTGAGTTATTAGTGCGTTATGTGATCGGCTTGGGAAAAAACATGTTCAGGCTTTCCATCTGACCGGCTACGAACAAGTAACAAGTGTGAAGTAACAAGTGTGAAGAATAAGGTCGGTCACCATGGAAAGTTATGAACAAGTAGCTATGGAAAGTGACGAGTACAAGTGTGAAGAACAAGTGTGGATTTTGATCACACAACTACTAATAACTCCCCATCCACAAGTAGTATAAAGGATCCGGACATAACACGTCATGACACGAGATTCAAAAGCAGGTGATCAGCCCACTCCCAAGTCCATGTCTATACAAGTACAAGTAACAAGTCGAGTCTTGTACCTATATACCAAGTAATCCGGGAACAACATCTCATGACAAGATCCGACATATACTAGTCCGTGAACTATCATGTCTGAAAATTAATTAAGACACTACAACTGAATCGGATATAGCAGATATCAAGACAATAAAAACTATCAGTGAATGTACTCGCCTTTGATCCTGAGCTGATAAGGTGAACAGACGCTCAGAGTAATCACAGACCTATAGATAAGATGCCATGAGTCCAAACAGGGTTTAATAATGAAAGAAAAACTAATCTAGTCATGATATGCAAGTCTAAGTCAAAACTAGGTCAAACTAAGTCACACCAAGCTTAAACTAGGTCATACTAGGACAACCAAGGTCAAAGAACGTCACAGGAAGTCAATCCAAATCAACTAGGTCAATTTGGGTCAAGGGTTGACTTACAGTTGACTTTTGATCAAAAAGTCAACTCTGGTCAACTCTGGTCAACACTGAGTCAACTCTGGGTCAAACTAGTCAAATGTTGACCAACTGTTGACTTTCAGTCAACTGGTCAACTCTGGTTTGGTTTCGGTCAAATCTAGTCACTTATAGGCTAAGTTTGACTCTCGGTTGACTTTTGTTGACTTTTGGTCAAAATGGTCAACCGAAGTCAAAACTAGTCTAGGAGCGCTATTTCTGACCATTACCAACCAAGGAAACCAAATTCTAACCATATCTAAATTTCTAAACCCACATACCTTAGTTTTTAGGTAAAACCTACATTACCCTTTATAAGGTATTTCCGATACCTTGCCCATTACAAAGGAAACCCCGCTAATTCTCAAGATACTAACCTAGACTCCTTATGGTAGCTAGATACTATCCTATCTAGGGTTTACCTACCAAGAACTATAGGTTTCCTAGATATCTAGTCCATCTTAAATTACATGTTGGTTATCCTCATTACCTTACCATAATATTAGTCTAAACTTAACTAACCACTCACCCACACATACTTACTCACTCACTCACTCATATATGGTTCACAAATAGGCTCATACCTATAGGTTCACATATAGGCTCTCCTATAGGTTCACACACATGCTCACACCTATAGGCTATTAGCTACATATATAGGCTCACACACACACACACTAAGCTCACACACACACAAACATATAGGCATATATAGGACTGATTTAGGGACAGGTATAGGCTGTCAATGGGGGCCAGTATGTAGGCTAATACATGGGCTGAATGGGGGCTGAAATGGACTGGTTTTGGGAGGCCAATGGCTGTCCAAATTGGACTGAAAATGGGACAGCTATAGGCTGAATGTAGACTGGTTTGGGGTGTGAAGGGGCTGTCCATTTTGGACTGGATTAGGAGTGGTACTAAGGCTGAACAAAGGGGCTAATATGGACAGGTTTGGGACTGGTTTGTGACAGGAAATAGGACTGCTATGGGTGCTTGGAAGGGGCTGATACATGGTCTAAATTGGGACAGTTAAGGACAGGTTTAGGACTGCTGCTATGGCTGTCAATGGGGGCCTGAATAGGCTAGTTTATGGACTGGTTTAGTGACTGAATATAGGTTGATTTAAGGGCTGGTTTAGGGACTGAATTGGGGGATATGGGGACAGGTTTTGGGACTAAATGATTGGGCTAAACCCCCCTCCAATCTGCTGAAATCAGCAGCTAACAGTCCCCCTTGTGGGGACTGTTCTGTTCTAAAATCAGTCCCCCTTGTGGGGACTGATACACTGCTGTTACCAGCAACTCTCCCCTCCTCCATTTCACTCATCACCCTCTCTACACTCTCTAATATCCCCACTCTCAAACACTCTTAAACATCTCTCTATCCCTCTATCACTCTCTATTCAAATACTCTAATTTCTAGATCAACACACACACACAAACTCCACCACCAATCTCAAACCTCCCCTTGCCCGAAATCTCCTCACACACAAACACAATAAATACACATATTGACACACCAATGTATACATTTTTTTTCACCAATGTATACATATAAATTTATATATATATATATATATATATATATATATATATATATATATATATATATATATATATATATATATATATAAATTTATACATATAAATTTATATATATAAATTTATATATATAAATTTATATGTATACATATAAATTTATATATATATATATATATATATATATATATATATATATATATATATATATATATATATATATATTTTATATATATATATATATCAATGGTTATATATATATATTAATGTCTCTATATATATGTATATATATATATATATATATATATATATATATATATATATATATATATATATATATATATATATATATATATATTAATGGTTATATATATATTAATGTCTCTATATATATATGTATATATATATATATATAAAAATATATATATATATATAAATATATATATATATATATATATATATATATATATATATATATATATATATATATATATATATATATATATATATATATATATACAATATGATACATTAGAAAAACACATCTCTAAACAAATAGAAATATGAGATTTAATCTCTAAATAATCACTCACACAATATATATAATATACAAGTGTCCAAAATAGGGTTTTTCCCACTAGGACACAATCCCACACAAAGGACACACCTATAAGTTTCCAAATGGACATGAAATGGAGACACAACCATGGGGGTCATTCCTATGGGTCTAAAATCATCCTATACGCATGAGAAAATAAAAAGGAGAAGGGATTTATACCTCCCGGTAGATCGAATCGAAGAAAAGCCTTTCCGATACGACACCGACACGTAGGAATCCCAAATGGACACGAACGAGCTCCGAATCCTCCCAAACTTGGCTAGCTTTCTCCTTAGCTTGAGTAGAGAAGGAAAGAAGAAGGTTGGGTGGAAGAATAAAGGGATTTGGTGGTGAAATCTATATAAAACCCTCTCTAAAATTTTGGAGAAGAACAAGAGAGAGAAAAATAGATGGATAATGACAAATGGGAGGCTCAACCCTATCCTTATTGTGGCTGGCCATAATAGGCCATGTGTCCCCCTATTGAAAGTCTAAAATAACCCCCACTAATCCTATTAATTAATATTAGGATAGGGTTAAAGGTTGAGGTCAAATTAGTCATGATTTAAGTCTCTAAACTAACCAAACCCTATCTATAAATAATTAGTCTAACCACTAACTAAAAATAATATCATGTGGGCCATGCCTAACTAATGAGTGGGTCCCACTAGAGTCACAACTACCCCGGGTCTCCGATACAAGTCGGATTGAGTTGAAATTCGAACCCGACTTAAATAACCCTAAAAAAATATCATAACTATAAAATAAATTCCAAAATATTCAAAAATGAAAAAAATAACCAAAATACCCCTGTTCCTAAAAACTGGGGGTGACACTCCCTACTCAGTAGGTGCCTTAAAACCTGAAGAACGAGTTACAGAAAGACAGAAGAAGAAGAAAAGGAGGATAAAATCTGCTGGGGTATAAAAACACCGTTGCTCAAAACAAGATTTGCCTCTATAAGATTCGCTTCCAGGAACCAGCAAGTTCAAAAGAACTTCTAGAATGCTCGTCAGTCAATATTTGTGACTTGAACGGGCTTCCTGAACATTACAGACTCCCTTAACTCTCTTCTTTGGTGCATCTTGGAAAGGTGGGAAGGGGGCTCTATTTATAGAGTGGAGAGACCTCACCATCTCTCATATCCGATGTGGGACTAAAATACCAATACTCTAAAATCGAGTTTGATGTTTTACATCATCCCACAATCACCATAGTCGAGTGCTAGCCCACGCCTTCCCCCCGAACACTCCCGTGCATGCACGAGACAACCTGGAGTCCGTGTCGAGTCCGAGCCCGCACAACAAAAATCAACTTACGTCCTTGTTGGAATTAATCATTTTTCTCTTAGTAAAATCACCCACATGGTTCCCTCCTTAGGGTCACCACCCCATGTGTATATCCCAACAATACATACTCATATATATGTTGAGATAACTCATGGTGCTTTTCCAACGTGGGACTAAAATTTACAAAGCATGTTGAGAGCAAGCTCTCTTCATGTCAAGGAGCAAGAGAACCAACAAAGATCCCTTAAATCACATATGTAAGAAATATAGCATCCACTATGAAACATCCAGTATAAAGTCATTGGTTTGTAATGTCTATAGCCTCTTGTCATCATTAGCCCATACTATCTCCATTGTTATTATTGTTTTTGTTTATTGTAAATATTTTTCTTTCCAAAGATACTTCTCCTTTATTATTTTTATCTTTGTTTTCACAAACTTCATGACACTGCCAATAGGTTAAAGCTCAGTGCACCTATTTGGTAACTACCAACTTGTCTATCAAGAAAACTGCCATGTCATATTCTGTAACTAAGAATGTTTTGATGTACAGGTTCTTTCTCCATTTTGCAGTTTTTAGTCGATTTCCCAACCAAAACAATCAGCGGTTATCCCAACATCTGTTCGATAGTTTCTGCAATAGATGTCATTCTAGCTGAAGAAGTTTCCACCAATCCGCAAATGTACTGCCTTTACCACAACAATCTTGTTATTATGGTTAAATCAGGTTCCGAGGGTGCAAAAGAGAAAAAAAAGGAATAATGTTGCACCACCTTTTTAAGTTTTACCATGACATCATATTGCAATTAAAATTCACTTCAAGTCTTCAACTAGTTCTCAACTCATTGAGCAATGTAATTGCGGCAAAATCTCACAACATAAGATAATCACCAAATGACATAGCTTTATGCAATTTAATTAATAAAATGTATATTCAATAATGCCTTTGTGTCATTTTTAGTCCATGTGGATATAGAACTATAAAAGTATACAAGCACCTAGTTGACTTTATAAGATTCTCGTACATTATAACTTATCTAATATCATATTTTCTTCTATAGACAATTTCATTCATGATATTTCTCCACATGCTTCACTTAATTGGGGAAAGGATTGAAAAATTTCAAACTAAATTAGGTCGTGCAAATTTCCAATTAACCTTCATTAAAGATTAAACATCAAAATGTGAATCTGTCAAGGGCCATCTCCTTCGTAATATTAACAAATGTTGTATCCTTATTTCCAGCTTCAATCAAAGTTTATTTAAACCCTTTCTTTAACTACTATACTATCTCTCCTAGTAAATGGTACTATTGGTTTGCATAAGTGCGTTGCACATGTCGAAATCACCTTAGAACATTTTCTCTCATCTTATCCTCAGTTGGCCAACATCTCGAACTATATATCTAAAGTGATATTAAAGTGGCATGGTGATGAAGTGGCAAGGACTTTAGCAAGCTTTTAAAAAGTTGACGCCTCACCACCTTACACAGGGCCTAGGCTAATGGTGCATAGACAACAAGAATTTAGGAGGGTTGGTCATGAGATGCCCGTCTCAGTCCGACTCGACCCACCTCGGTCCACCTCAAGTGCGTAGCATCTTGACTTCAAAGTTTAAACAACCCAATTATTAGAAAAAAAAAGATTTTAGACCAAATTACAGGTTTAAGTGAAATGAAAAACGAATTAAATACGAAATAATAATATTTTTCCCTAATTTGAGACACTAGAAAAAGAATATAGATCCACCTATGGGCTATGTTTGCCATAATTTGAGACTCGCACTAAGAGAAATTAAGATCTTCCCCTCTTTGTCACACCATCCTAATTTAAGACTCATTTCTTTCCTTTTTGCTACCCTCGGGTCGATGAGATACTTGATAACAACTTGGGGACTCTATTTGAGATACCGATCATATCAGTGATACACCACCAAGTATACCATTTTCGAAGGGGTTTGATAAGATGACTTGTATGGAAAAAACTAGTGAAGTCCAAACAGGCCGAAACGTCAGCTAAATCAACCGATATATCGGCCAAACAGGCTTATATGTCAACCTGCCTAAGTGTGGAATGGATCATTCAGTTTTAATCCAATGACAAAAAAGAACTCGCTTAGAATATGTCCTCTCTCATTGGTGTTTAATGTGACTTAGAAAATTAGTATGTGTATATGAACCTTATTTTAAAATTAAACTATAGACTAATTTTTGTTATTTATATTTATACTCTAAAATATTTTCATACATGACATCTATGAAATGAATTATTATCTTATAAACTATGAGCTCATATTTCCCTATATGTCTAATATATTGCTCAATATTCAATTTTCAATATGGCAACAACCCAACTGACATGGGACTGATATCTGATATCAAAAAATCTTGCTTGGGGCATAATAATGTTTTAGTAACTATATGTTTGTCTTAACCTATTTATTGCACAAGCCAAACTTTTTGTCTTGAGGCTCCACCTTGCCGCCTTGAGGCCCCGCTTAGGCTTTTTTGGGCTTTGCCGCCTCGCACCGCCTTAAGAAAAGCATGGACTTTAGCAACAAAAAAAATAATAATCTAAAAGTTTTACACCGCTGCGTGAACCCAACTATCACCAACAAAATGTCATGTAGCCTACGGGGTGGGGGATGGGGAGGGGGTTGTAATATTATAAATATTTAACCCTAAACCAACACAACTTTGAAATCTTGGTATAGTGACAGGGATTTTAAAACTCTCAATGTATTAGGCACTCATCCATAATAGTTCTCTCGCTTTAGTTACCTGTCATATTTTTGTTATTTTCTTAACTTTTTCACACCACTCCAATATATAGACATGGTTGGTCTTTATTGTTGTTTAATAGAATTATCCTTTCAAGGGAAATTCAACAGTTACGAAACATTAGTGTTTACTACAACTGTCCAGCTTAATTTTTGTGAACACTGAACAAATTTCTCAATCTCCTATTGAAGTTGATCTTAAATAGTAAGTAGCTATTGGACATCAAAATAAACTATTCAGTTTTGTTTTCTTGAATTCTTGATGAAGTTGAATGTCAATACTCTATTTTTCTCAAACTATAAAACCTAGAAGACCAGTTGGCAGCCATGAAGTATATATATATATATATATATATATATATATATATATATATATACTCAACTTTTGCACACCACTCCAATATATAGACATGGTTGGTCTTTATTGTTGTTTAATAGAATTATCCTTTTAAGGGCAATTCAACAGTTACGAAACATTAGTGTTTACTACAACTGTCCAGCTTAATTTTTGTGAACACTGAACAAATTTCTCAATCTCCTATTGAAGTTGATCTTAAATAATAAGTAGCTATTGGACATCAAAATAAACTATTCAGTTTTGTTTTCTTGAATTCTTGATGAAGTTGAATGTCAATACTCTATTTTTGTCAAACTATAAAACCTAGAAGACCAGCTGGCAGCCATGAAGTATATATATATATATATATATATAATATATATATGGAGGAATCGGGATCCCCGTTCTTAAGTATCCCCGCATGTTTTCCAAAATAGTGATTGTTGGTTTTTTGACTGTTCATATTGGATCCTTAAACTACCCAATTCTCGTAAAATTTTGATATAATCTGAATGGTCAAATAATACAATCAAACGGCTGCTATTTCAGAAAACATGCGGAAGTTCTTAAGATCGGACCTCTCTCTCTCTATATATATATTCTCAATCTCTCTCTCTCTCTCTCTCTCTATATATATATATATAGAGAGAGAGAGAGATTGAGAATATATATATATAATATATATATATATATATATATATATATATATATATATATATATATATATATAATATATTTTGACTAGTAAGGCATATTCATGACTTCATAAGTAATATATATTTAGTAAGGCATATTCATGACTTCATAAGATATATTACTTATGAAGGCATATTCATGACTTCATAAGTAATATATATATATATATATATATATATATAATATATATATATATTATATATATATATATATATATATATATATATATAATATATATATAATACCAAGGACTAGTAAGGCATTCATGACTTCATAAGTAAAACTAAGAGTCTAAATTTCTTTCACTATAGTCATCAAATTTTAGTTTAAAACTATGTAAAATTTTAAAAAAGAAAGAGAGTTTGAATTATAAAACAAAAGTATAAAACCTATATTTTAAACCATAAGTTGATGCCCGATAATTTGCACTAGAAAATGCCCACCAAGTACCAAAACTTAAAAGTTGATAAAATAAATAAAAGCTCGGATACATGCACAGTAAGTACTCGGTACGCCTTCCTAAATGGAGTACCCATGCTTCGTAGGTTGGCAGGAATATAGACTTTATCATTATGGTCACGCAGGTTTATGCAACATAAGAGCTAGCACAATATTATGTTTAGGTCAAATTCCCAAAATAGTAAGCTTAATTTTATAAAATAAAAAATGTAATGTCCATGGTTGCATTTGCTAGTACTCTAACAATATATAACTTTAAATTCCTAAGAACCAGAGATTCATATGGTTTTGTAGAGAATAATTGTTGTATATTTATTGATTGGCTACTCCATTACTTATAGGGAGTCTAGCTCCTCTTCATACTACATTTTCCAATGTGGGACTAAATCCCTTATAGTTCTCAACACTCCCCCTCAAGATGGGTGATAGATATTAATCATTCCCATTTTATTACATAGCTTCGACAAACTTAATGAACTAAGACCCTTAGTCAGACAGTCTGCCACTTGTTCTTCTGAGCGAACATGATCAATCTTCGGTATCCCTTGTTCCAGCTTCTCTTTGATGAAGAATCGATCGATCTCGATGTGCTTCGTTCTGTCGTGCTGAACTGGATTGTTAGCTATACCTATTGCAGCTTGACTATCGCTCAGAAGAAGTAACGGTGCTTTCTTGTCCAGCTTCAACTCTGTCAGCAACGCTTTCATCCACAGCAACTCCGACACTCCTAAAGCCATTACTCTGTATTCTGCTTCACTGTAGACCGTGCTACCACTGACTGTTTCTTGCTTCTTCATGAGACCAAGTTTCCTCCTAAAAAGACACAATATCCCGTGGTAGACCTTCTATCGTCTATGCAGCTCGCCCAGTCTGCATCGCAGTATCCTTCAACTTCTATACATCCATTCTTCTTGAACCATAGCCCTTTCTCCGGCGTCCTTTCAGATATCTCAAGATCTGAAATACTGATGACCCGTTCTTGGATCATGCATGTAGCGACTTACTACACTCATCGCAAATGAGATATTAGGGCGAGTGTGCTCCAAATAAATCAATCTCCCTACAAGTCATTGATATCTTTCACGATCAACTGGCTCTCCTGCTTCTGCTCCCAACTTGTACTTCTGGTCAATTGGAGTGACTGCTGCTTTGCATCCCAGCATCCCTATCTCCTTCAGCAGATCTAGTATTTTCTCTGTGAGAGAACAATTCCTTGTTCGCCTTTACACACCTTGATACCTAGAAAGTACCTCATCGCTCCTAAATCCTTTACCTCAAACTCCTTCGCGAGTTTTGACTTCAGCATAGCGATCTCGACTTCATCATTACCTGTGATTACTATATCATCCACGTATACAGCAAGTATAGTGATATGGCCTCTTGTATGCTGAAGAAAGATCGTATGATCTGTAATTACTTGATGGTATCCCATGCCTGTAACAGCCTTTCTGAATTGTCAAACCAGGCTCGAGGAGATTGCTTGAGTCCATATAGCAACTTCTTTAGTTTGCACACTTTTCCATACGATGTCCCTCCGTCTGATTCTGTAGCATAGCACCCTGGAGGGAGTTTCATGTACAGTTCTTCTTGTAGATCCCTATGGAGAAAGGCATTTTTACATCTAACTGGTATAGCTTCCACCCATAGTTTGCTGCAATGGAGACCAGAGTTCTTACGGTGCTCATTTTCGCTACTGGAGTAAAAGTCTTATCATAGTCGATGCCATATGATTGTGTGTATCTTTTTGCAACCAACCTTGCCTTGTATCGTTCCATTTCCTTCTGACGTCTCCTTTACTGTGTACACCCATTTGTATCCCACAGTTTTCTTCCCTTGGGTAATGGAACCAGCTTCACGTCTTATTTTTCTCCAGTGTCCCATGTTCTTCCATCATTGCAGCTTTCTACCTTGGATCTTTCTTTGCTTCCTACCAACACTTAGGCAACGAAGTAGAGTCTAATGATGCAATGAAGGCTCGATAATTCGAAGAAATGTTAGAATAAGATAGGTAGTTGGCAATATCATGTTCATAATCATCAAAATGACTAGGAGCCTTACCCGCATTGATACGAGAAGATCTCCTTAAGGGAGCAATAGGGGGTAGAGAGATCTACCATCAGAGTCAGAGAGATCCGTATCAGAATCATTGATTCAGTGCGGGCAACATCTGCAAGAGTTGGAGCAGGAGTAGACGAGGGACTTGGTACAGTAGGCACAGGGTACGGTACAGGCACAGTACTGGACTTCTGCTGTTCTTCTGTAGACTTGGAGCTCCTTTTCTATTTTCTGTTGCTCCCCCTATTTAACATATGTATCTTCTTCATCTTCTGTATCAGAGTCACTGCTTTCTCCTCATTTCATCCAGTTTTCCACGACCGGGCATGGGACCGACGACCACTACAGATGGGCTTATTTTCTCCCCCTCACATCTAACACCCTCTGTGTTAGGTGTGTCACCAAACGCTGAACCATCATCCGAACCATAATATGGTTCCAGTTCTCTGAATGTAACGTCCATGCTTACAAACATCTTCCGCTTAACTGGGCTCCAAAATATGTATCCCTTCTGAGTTACCGTGTATCCGATAAAGACACATTTAACCGTTCTAGGATCCAGTTTGCCAACTCATGGCCTATTATCTTGGACAAAACATACACACCCAAATACTTTCGGTGGAACAGTGTACTTGGTTGCACCAGTAAGCATCTCCAACGTATCTTCCAGTCCAATACCTGAGATGACATTCTGTTGATGAGATAAGAGGCCGTTAACACCGCCTGCCCCCATAAGTGTTTCGGGACATTCATAGCCAGCATCATCGTCCGTGCGACCTCCAGCAGATTTCTGTTCTTCCGTTCGGCCACACCATTTTGAGCCGGTGTATAGGCACATGAAGTTTGGTAGTATTCCATGAGTGGATAAATACTTAGCAACCTTCTTATTTGTATACTCCGTCCATTGTCAGACCGTAAGCACTTAATTTTAGTGCCATATTGTGTTTCTACCCGGCGATGAAAGTCTTGAAATGCCTCAAAGACGTCACTTTTATTCTTCATAAGGTAGACCCATGTCACGCGAGTATAACAATCAATAAAAGTGACGAACCATCGAAAATCGTTAATACCGGTTGTAGGACAAGGGCCCCATACGTCCGAATGTATCATATCAAATGCAGCTGAACTTCTACTTTCTGAACTCACATACGTGCTTCTGGTATGTTTACCCAATTCACATGTATTACAAAATAACTTCTCTTTATTAGCCCTTTGGTATAAGGACGGATACATTCGACTAATAATTTTAAAAGAAAAATGACCGACACGCTGGTGGTGGAGTAGCAATTAATCTTCTACACTGCGTCGTGAAACTTCCTGTGGTGTGTTCGCTACCAAAGATGCCAATACTTTGTCCAGTCCAGTCTTGTCCAAGTACCACAGTCCCTTATGCCATGTGCCAGTCCCTAGTCGTCGTCCTCCCCTTCTCTGAAAAGTAACCGTAGGAATGTCAAAGGAAACAGTACAGTTAAGATCAAGAATAATGGCACTAATAGAAAGAAGATTGACAGGAAAAGACGGAGCATGTAAGACATTGGTAAGAGTGAGAGAAGGGGTGCATGCGACAGTGCCTTTATCCATGACGGGGCTGGAGTTACCATCAGCAGTCTGAATGCTCTCCTACGTCGGTAGGTGAGTATAGTCCAGGAACTCACCGAGGGACCCCATGACATGGTGAGATGCCCCAGAGTCCATAATCCAACCTGGGTGGACAGCTACTGCAAGAGCACGCGCAGGAATACCTGTGCTGGTTTGGGCAAAGCAAGTGATGTGATCCCCCGAGGTAGATGATATCCCATGACTGCCGTCCAAACCCAGCTTCGTGCTTCGTAACCTCACGAGGAACTCCTTCTCAAGAGGGGTTAACTCATCCATGTGATTTTCTCCCCCTTCCTCCGCCAGATTAGCTTTGTGTCCTCAAAATAATTCTCTTCTACCAGTATAACCACCTCTACCACCTCGACGTCCTCCGCGGTCCCGTCTACGATCACTCGACTGACTTTACAGCGTTTTGGAAAAAATCTGATGTAATGCCCTGAGTCACACAGTTGTGGCAAACACCAACCACAGAGGGAGGCTGATTGAAGGCGGCAAGGGTAGACTTCTCAATAGCGACTTGCTCCCCCTGGAAACAACCCTTGTTGGACATCAACTTCAATCGAGCCCTTCTTGTGCCATGGCAGCTATGCTTCTTCTAAGTTTGGAAGCATGGGCTGTGCTAGGAGTACATTCCTTCTATGCTCAAACACAGGGTTAAGACCCTTCAAGAACTTCATCATCCGTTGTCACGAAATATAATCCAAGAACTTTTAGAAATATTTTGCAAATGCTGGTTCGACTTGTGCATCTTCCATCCCAAGAGGATCATAGTGATCAAGATCAGACCAGTACTTCTTCAACAGTGCTGCTTACTCAGAGATGGTACAGTCATCCTGGGACACCCTATCAAGTTATCCTGCAGTTGGAAGACCCGCATAGGATTGCCTGAGCCTGAGTATATCCTTCAAAGTCTGCCATATATCAGCACCAGCCTCCATCGCCTCTACATTGCCCGGTACCTGGTCGATCAAGGAGGCTGTCAACCATCCAGCCACAACATTGTTAATAATTTTCTAAATAGCAAACTGCTTTGAGGAGGGATCATTTGGCGCCTTAGTTTGGCCATTGACGTAGCCAACCAAGCCTCGTCCCTTCAGCGTCCGCATTGCCTGCCGTGACCATTTCAAGTAGTTGGACGTCCCCTCCAACTTCGTCACCAGCTTGTCCAGCTTCCCATTTTGTAGGGTGACGGATCCACATCAGTATGGATCACACGTGGGGTTGCCTCAGTTAATCTCTTTGATAAAATATCATCAACCAAGGCCTCATCTCTTCTGCTGTCAGTTTACCACTGATGAATCTATGGCGTCTTCAACTGTGATTCGTCGTCGTCGTCGTCTTCGTCGGCTTCGTCGTCGTCTTTATATAAAGTCTTCAACAGAGACTTTAAATGTGGTTAACGTGGCCAACACCGGCACGCGCATGTAGATCCTAATTTGCAGATCGAGAACGAAAAAATAAAAAAGAATTTTATAATTTCGGAGGGCGTAATCTAGGAACAGATGGTGCAAATAAAGCGTTTGACGTCCATCCGTCTTCGAATAACCGCCCACATAATCTCTCACGCAAATTAGGATTTTATTTTTTTGTTTTGAAAAAAAGGGAAGGGGGGTCGACAGCAGTTGGACGGAAGAGGGTGGGGGGGCATCAGGGGGCAGCAGCATGGGGGGTTCGGCGGCGGCAGCAGAGGGGAGGGCATCGGGGCAGCCGGGGGGGGGGGTCGTCAGGGGGGGCAGGGAGGGAGGGCGTCAGTGGCAGGGGGGCGTCGGGGCAGCAGGGGGGCGGCAACAGGGGGGCGGCGGAGGAGGGGGGCAAGGGGGCGTCGGCGGCAGGGGGCATCGGGGGAGGGGGACAGGGGGGTGGGTTGTTGTATATTTTATTGATTGGCTACTCCTTTACTTATAGGGAGTCTAGCTCTCTTCATACTATATTTTCCAATGTGGGACTAAATCCCTTATTAGTTCTCAACAGGTTTTACTGAACAGGAAATTATTTTCAGTTTTAGAAATATTGTTTTTCAATCAGGCTGTAAGAATCAATATAAAGGCTACTGGGCACAAAAAGTAGGTACAGATGACAAAGAATTGGTTCAAGAAGATGAAGAAATTAATCTTGAACTATCGTTATAATCTAAGAATATGTCATACCGATGAGCTCCCTGATATTTCCTTTTTCAACTCTGCAAGATCATCATCCACAGAAGAGGTTTCCAGCAATGCAAACTACAAAGGTTTACAAATTCTGAGTTAGAGACATGCGTGACGGGGTTCATAGAAAAATAACCACACACTTCACATTATAGAAGCTATCTTTCCTTCTAGATCATCAGTTGTTAGCTGATTAAGTGCCTCTGCTTGGGACTCCATAGCCATTACTGTTAAGTTAGAGCCAGATAATCCAGAAATTCCAGTCATTAATTGTGAAATGTAGAAAAAAGCTTTTATGCTCTGATGATGTTATATTATATTTGTAACTAATGTAAATATGGCCCATAAGCCCAATCGTGTAGACACAATATATATTGTAATCAGCCTCCAACAATAAAAACAAGGCATTATTATTTGCTACATGGTATCAGAGCCTCCAGAAAAACCCTAGCGCCAAAACCAATATACCTCCACCGGATTTCGGCGTCCGATCCGGCGCCCCTCCTCCCGGCTCGACCAGCGGCTCCGTCTATCGACCCGCAGATCCCGGCGCCCGACTGCACCGGTCAGCCCTACCCGCGGATCCTGCGTCTGACTGACACCCCGCCACCGACCACCGTACGCCGCCCGCTCCCGCGCCTGACCGTGCCAGATCCGGCGCCTGCCGTCGACCTACACAGCCTGCCGCCATCCCTACATGCCCGATTCGGCGTACCGATCGCGGCAGGTTCGCCGTGAACCCCGTCCAGCAGCGGCCGATTCGCCGTCGACCCGTCCATCAGCGGACGATTCGCCGCTCGTTCGGCCGATCCGTCGGAGTTGTAAAAATTTTGTACACCTGACATCACGATGGCTGATGATACTGCGTCCAGCTACTCCGTCGCGACTGGCAGTGCGGTGCACGCAACCAAATTATCCTAATCCGAAGGATCCATATTTTCTGAGTTCTTCTGATCAACCAGGAAATATCATTACTCCATTGTTTTCCATGGACCGACTATGCTGAGTGGTCTCGGTCGATACGTCTCTCTCTCTGATCTCTAGGCGAAAGATCACTTTTCTGGAAGGTACTGAAATCAAACCTGTTAATGATGCTAGTAAATTGCTGATTGGAGAGTGTGCAAGCGCTATTGGTTCAAGGGTTCTTAATACCATTGATCTCTGATAAATCTTTGCCGTACTTTGAGGAGGTTTATCCATTGTGGAACTGTTGGAGGAAAAGATTTGT
>JANAVB010002794.1:16156334-16228849 GCA_029216955.1 Iris pallida
AATAACAATCTTATTAATACCCATGCAAAAGAAAATCTAATTTCTAACTTGCTAAACTAATTGAACTCTAAGTATCCACAGAAAACTAAGGCAGCGCCAAGGTATTAAACTACTCATTTGGAATCATAAATCACCTAAATCAAATTTTCTTTCGTCGTTGTATGTAACTCGTATGTCAAATGTATTTCAATTTCAAGTATGCCTCTCGATCAAAATATTTTACAGACATCAACTTCCAATTGTCAGCCATTCTTCCAAAACTGACTACATCAAAATTATAATCTTCCCTTGCCATAGTAAATCCTTAGAAAATTCTTTAAGTTGATCCATGACCTATATTCGAGAATTTTCAATTCTTGAAATCAATTGACATAATTACAATCATTAATCAATTTAATTTTTTAACTATATTTATCAATCGTTCTCATCCAAACGCATTAGTAAAATACCACAGAATCCCAATCGTTCTTACCATAACCAATATGAGCCTCCAATGTTTGGTAGAAATTGCAAATTCAATTGCTCCTTTCCAAAGTTGTATGCCAATAGTCTTATCTCAATTCCTCTCTGCTTATTCCTTCTCTAGAACCTATCATTCTATTGCTCGTGTTATTCCTTCCATGGCTATATCCGTCCCTTCTAGGTATAGTAGTCATCTAATCATAAAAGTTGATCCTCGTCAAGTGTTCCTTTATTGATCATTATATTCACATGTTTTAATATATATATAATCCAAATTCACTTCCTCCATGGGAGAACATTACCAAAACCTATACTTTCCTCGCTAACTCTACCTACGTCTTCCTTTATCTTCAGTAACTCTTCCTTTAAGCATAAAACTCAAAATCGTCAAATACCATCATTTTGAATGAGGTTTAGACACTAGCGAACACTACTAACAATTCTATTCCAAATAAGTCACAAGCTAGATATACCACTCCCTCAAGGCTAGCTTACTCAAGGTATTCTTCTACCTTCTCTATCCATTAGCTATCTAATCTCATTAGAAGAATACCGATCCTTTAAGGATGCTCTTACCAGAATAATATAATAAGGTTGGTGGGTAACTATCTAGGTTTTCCCGCATATAACTATCAATCTGCTTTATATATATAGCAGCAAATATATAACTATCCACAAAATATATGCAACATACTAAAAATGAACCTTGGAAGGAATTGAGGCAATACAGATTGATATGGTCCTAATAACTTCTAGGAAAAAATCAAGTAAAATTTCATAGGAAAACTATTCTTTCTGGTTGTGGTAAGATGTTTCGAAAAATGGAGACAACTGCTAGAAATACAAATCCTCTAATCGGCAAAATCAGAAAATTTGATGGTGCTAACAAGGCAACATGTTATGGATATAATCTGAATAATATTCAGAAACTAAATATATCTGAAGTCACTTTGCCTCAAATTCATGTCTCGCCAGAGTGCACCTGACTGCAGTAAATTTTTGCTCCATAACTTGAATAATGATAGGTTACCGAGTGGTCTATCAACTTTATCCATTTCTGGCTGAGCAACAAAAGAGAAAATTTTGATGCATTTATGACGTAGTCTCAATAATATCCAAAAACCTATCAATACCTGAATCACTTCAACTTAGAGTCTATGCCACGCCAGTACGCAACTGGCTGCAGTATACTCGCAGTTTCTATAATTCAAATAGATGGCTGCGACACATATGTGCGAAGCCATATTAGGTCACTGAATATTTTTTTAACTTTGTCCATGGAAATTTCAAAGGGATAGCTCAACAATTCAAAAGTTTTCCAATGACAAAAAGAAAATTCAATAATAGAATAAAATCAATTCTCTGACCGTTCCTGCTTCATGATACTCAAGTATTGAGTTTTGGAAGCTTTCTAGGCCTTGAACTGATCAAGAAGTTCTTAGAGAGAGTAAGGTTTCAGGTTGAGTGGAGGAAGTCAAAAATGAAAATATTCTTGGTCTTAGAATAACTTAGGAAATATCAATCAATATTAGAATTATTATTTTTTTGGAAAATAATCCCATTGGAAGATTCGTGAACAAGCTAAGTTGAACCAATTCTTTTGGTAATAATTACCCTTGGGGCTTTATGGTTCCAGAAGAATTTGGTTCGGGATTGGTCCCAAGAAAGTCAATTGAAAATAATGTCAAGATAAATGGTTGGATTCACTAGTCGTAAAATTACTCTGGATAGATAAAAGTTTACCAAGTTTGCTAAAGGAGAATTTGAAACTCTAAATAGTGAAATAGATCTAGATTCTAAATAAAGATAGAGAAGTATGATTTGATCAACTAATTAAAAATTTTGAAATAGGTTTGTTGAAGAAGAGATTGGGAAAAATCTAATCCTAATCCATAAATAACAAAGAGTATGGATGCTAAGGAATGCTGGAGTATGATAAGGATATGGAGGAAAATAACCTCTGAAAGCCAAGGGACACAAAAAGAAATATAAAATCTAGAAACTAAAGTAGATAGTAAAATAGACCACCATACAATCGGCCTATACTGGATAAGGTTTAGGATGCAAAACATAAGCAAGGTAGCCTACCAGTCTATAACAAACAAAAATATTTATTTATAATATATTTCGGTCCTATGTTGTGACAAATTAATGTTCTAGTGTTCTAATTGTTTCTAGATATGTTCTCCTAAGTTGTTGATTAGACCTGCATGGGCCACCACTAAAAATATGTCACGACCCGATCCTAAATTATTGGGTCGAACCGGATCATGCCCAGCCTGCACCGTTGTGAGACGGCGGCAGTAAGCTGTTCTATATGCAGGTATTCACAACAACATCTATACATTTGTCACAACTTGAATATACGAAAATTTAAAAAAAAATTATTCAACAACTGAAAAGTACAACTGGAAATGGAAGAACTGAAATAAAGAACTGAATTCAAATTAACAAACTCCAAAACAATAAAAGTAGAAAACTGGAAACAACTAGCTAGGCGGTCGGCTCATCGGCCTCAGGTTCTGCGTCCTCCAAGGGGGACTCTGGCAACACCACATGGTATAATACCGGGTCATAGTAGCTATTGTACAATAGCTCAGCATCCTCAATGTCACCTAAAAATGTTGGTCTCCAGTCAGGAGGGAGCAAGTACGAATATGTATCTCACATTTCAAGTAATAATGGAAAAGTGCAGGCTAAATAGTTGAAACAATATTTTCTAGCAATTTAACAATTTAAAACAATGTGATTTGAATGTGTAAACGTCTATGACCGGCTTGGGTTGTACAATAGCGTCCTAGCGACGCGATACGGCTTATCCCCGTGTGTAAGAGGGGTAAGCTCGCACAATCATGCAATATGAGGGGTATTGGTCATAAACGTTACACTATTCCCCCAATATCTCCACAAAATATCTATCAATATTTGAACCCTAGGAGAGGGTTCCGTGTAGCAATGTGATTTAAACATGCAACTTGACAATTACTAAATAAATAGCAAGAAAACATAACCGTAACTTGCCTCTGTTAATTGACTGGATCGGGATTGTCGGTACCGAGGAGGAAGTCAAGTACGTCTCCGGGATCGTACAGTTGAGAACCTTGACTTAGAGCCACAATAAAACCAGTCTAGGTGTGCTAGTTACAATCTCTAGAAGCAGATCCTAGTCAGATTTTAAGTTATTAATGAATCTATCGAAAATTGTCTAGCGTCGCAATCTATGTTCGTTATCATTTTAATTGAATAAGTCGGTTACTGATTAATTGGGAAAAATAGCATTTACCGGTTAATTTGGCAAAATTTTGTATTTTAAATATATATATAAATATATATATATATATATATATATATATAACTAGGTTTTTTTCTCTTAAATGAGAAAACATGTGAATTGCTAAATTACTAGATTATTTATTATGAAAAACTTATTAATTTTTTTATAAAATATATATCCATTTTATATTCTACACGTTTAACGGCAAAATCAACATTCCAGAAAAATAAGAAAAAGCTACGCTACACAATACAAGGTCACAGAGAAATGAAGGAAAAACTGGGCTTATGCCCTTACAAATTATTTACATAAATTAAATAATCCTAAGGCGAGCTCTGAGTGCCGCGAACGGTCCAAAGAGTATGCCAAGGCCCTGTACCATAAATACTAAAAGCAGTACCAATTCTTCAATAAATTATAATTAAATAAAAATTAAAGAGTCTCAGACTTGGTCGTGCAATCTCATGTTGCTGGCTTACGCCTCAACGTACAGGAAACCCTGTAGCGTTTGCGTTTCGCCGAGGCTCATCCGACCGATATGGTCGTCGCCTAACTGGTGATAGAAAATCCATAAAAACTAACAAAATCCCATCTATAAATCATTTTGCAAAGACCGATTTTCTCTGGAAAATAGGTTTATTCAAATTGCTAATTTTTATAAGAAAAATCCCTTTTTAAAATATTTCCTGAAAATTTGGACAGCATTTCCTCTGTAATTGGGACAACCCAATCCTGGGAGGATGCCAATCCGCACACACGCAAATATCCCAAACCAGGGATCACTAATTACCAACCCAACGACGAATATCCAACCCAAAAACCAACACAATACAACATATCCAAAATAGAAAATATGCCGCGACGTAACCGATACTCTACGTATCACCCAAAGCAACAATATATCAAAATACCGAATCCCGAAATGGGATCGGACCGCATCATCACAGACTATCTACGGTAGGGACACGGGGACACGAAGTTATACCTCAATTGCTCGGCTAGAGCTCTCAGATGAAAATGTTAGAAGAAAGAAATCCACGGACAGCAGGAAACCAGCTCGGAAAAGTACTGCGGACTCGGGGTAGTGCTGGGCGGAGCCGACAGGGCTCGGGGTCACGCCGGAAAGGCTGGTCGGTGGGACAGCACGCAGGGGGGTTCGTCGGAGGCGGATCTGGCCAAAACGGCATGGGGCTGCGCGGAACAGCGCGCAGGGGGGTTGCCGGGGAAGAAGCTGCGGTACGCGGCCTCGGGACATAGGCGGGCGGAGGCCGACGGGGTCTGGACGGACGGGAACGGGCTCGGTCAGATCTGACCGGAGCTGGCCGGTAGGAGAATCTGGTCGGCAGGGGGCAGATCGGGGCGGTCGAGAGGTGTTACGGCCTCGGGACAACGCCGAGTGGAGCTGCAGAGCATAATTGAACGGCGAAGGGCACGCGAGACAGGGTGGCCGTCGGTTGGACGGTCGCGGACGGCGCCAGCGTGGGGCTTGGCCGGCGCGGGAGTTGCTGGCCGGAGGAAGTCGGCGCGAGCTCGCTGGGGCAGCGCTCGGGCTGGCCGGAGCTGGGCGCCGGGTTGAGCTTGGGGAGAAGATGGGTTTGGAAGTTTGGAGAAAGGTTTGAGAGAGATAGTGAGAGAAAAGGAGTGGGAGTGTGCTGGAGAATGTGGTGGTGATAGGTTAATAAGGAAGGAGGAGAAGAAGTGGAGGGAGAGGAGAGATTAGAGGAGTAATTAGGGGAAAGTGGCCTGGTCGCGGGGGAGGCCTGGTCGCTGGGATTGGGATTAGAAATAGGTTTTATTTTATTTTATTTATAAACCACTATATGTATATATATATGTATAGATACATTAGTGCATTTTATATAACTTTAGGTTTAATAGAAAATCCAAAGATGGGTTCAGAAAACGGGATCTGGTGGTCGGACTCGGGGTCGGACCCCGGGCACGGGATCGGGACAGGGTACAAAAAAGATCCAACGATCAATTTTTAAAATAATATTTCCTAATCCGACTAATAATAATAATAATAATAATAATAATAATAATTCTAAACTCTAACTGGGAATCCAGGACTATGCTAACAAAACAAAATCGGACAAATATCCTAAAAAAGTAATAATTCCAATTTATCCAAAAATTCTAGAAAATTAGGTTGCGGGTTTTACAACGTGCTATTGACTAACGGGGGAGATCCCAAAAGCTTTGCAGAGGCTATGGAAGGCGAACACAGGCAGGAGCGAATGAAGGCTATGCAAGAGTAGATGAGTTCCTACACACCAATTTCACTTATGAGCTGGTGCGGTTGCCAAAGGACAAGAAGGCTTTGAAGAATCGATAGATGTTTAGAGTGAAGCAGACGGATGATGCTACTCGCCCTCGATACAAAACGAGGCTGGTAGTTAAAGGCTACGGTCAGAGAAAAGGCATGGATTATGATGAGATCTTTTCGCCAGTCATAAAGCAGTCGTCTATTCGGGTGGTGGTAGCATTGGCAGCCAGTTTCGACTTGGAGGTCGAGCAGATGGACGTGAAGACGGCATTCCTCCATGGTGATCTTGAGGAGGAGTTATACATGGAGCAACCAGAGGATTCTGTGAGAAGGGTAAGTCACATTTGGTATGCCGGTTGAGGAAGATCTTGTATGGTCTGAAGCAGGCTCCGAGGCAGTGGTACAAAAACTTCGAGTCGTTTATAGGGGAGCATGGCTATGCACGGATGACGTCGGATCACTGTGTATTTGTGAGGTATTTTATCGATGATTTTATTATTTTATTGCTCTATGTAGATGACATGCTATTAGTGGGTCGGAATGCCACTAAGATAGCGGAGTTGAAGCGCCAATTGGGTACGGCCTTCTCTATGAAGGATTTGGGCACAGCGAAGACTATTCTTGGGATGGAGATCAGCCGAGAGAGAGAGAGTCCAAGATGCTATATTTGTCCCAAAATAAGTACATTCACCGGGTACTTCAGCGTTTCGGTATGGACGGGTCGAAGAAAGTGAGTTGCCCTCTTGCGGCTCACTTTAAGTTCACTGAGGAGCAGTGTCCATCTACCGAGGACGAAAAGGAAGATATGGAGCGGGTTCCATTTGTTTCAGTTGTGGGGAGCCTTATGTATTCTATGGTGTGTACGAGGCCAGACATCGCTCATACAGTTGGCACTGTTAGCAGTATCTTTCAAATCCTGGAAGGATACATTGGAGTGCGGTCAAGTGGATTCTACGATACCTTCAGGGCACTGCCAATTGGAGACTTTTTTTGGTGGTGACGAGCCGAAGCTGGTTGGATATACCGACGCTGATGTGGCTGGAGATGTAGACACGAGACGATTGACTTCGGGCTATGTGATGATATTTGCCGGATGAGCGGTATCATGGCAGTCGCGGTTGCAGAAGTGTGTTGCCTTGTCGACGAAGGAGGCGGAATACATTACGACGACGGAGGCTTGTAAGGAGCTTGTGGATGAAGAAGCTGTTACAGGAAATTGGGCTGAAGCAAGAGCAGTATACTTTGCTTTACGACAGTCAGAGTGCTATTCACCTTGTGAAGAACCAGACATTTCATAGTCGGTCCAACCACAACAAGACTCGGTATCATTGGATACGGGATATGATTGAGAAGAAGAACGCAGCGCTTGAGAAAGTTCATACTGATGACAATAGAACGGACATGCTCACAAAGGTTCTACCTAGGGGGGAGTTTGAGTACTGCAGGCAGATCGTCGGGATGATGACCTCCTCCACCTAGTTGTGAAGGGGGAGATTTATTGGAGTGGATGGGATTCCCAACCTATGTGGAGAAGACCCCTGAGTGCGACGAGCGCCGTCTATGTATCAGAGAAGTTCGGGGAGGTGACGAGGCCAGTCGGAGAAGACGAAGAAGCTCGGGAGCTTCCAGAGGAGCTGCTTAAAAGAGAAGGCAGAGTTTGGGCCGAACTCTGCCCCAGGGGAGAGTTCTGGCCAAACTCTGCCTCCCTATTCTAGAACCTTGCTGGAAGCAGGACACAGAGAGAGTTCTGGCCGAACTCTGTGTCGGGGCTGAAGCATTTTTCAGGATGATTTAATCACCGTTGGATCGTATCCTACGGTCCAGGTTTTGCTGTGGATTATGGGGTTTATACATGGTTATTCCTAACCCTAATTATAACACAAGATTGAAGAACAAGAGAGAAAAAAGAGGCAAGAGTGCCATTGTAACTTTGGGAGAGAAGAAGGAGGATTGAAGGCCATTTTCGAAGGAGGATCGTGTTTGGGTAATATCTACTCGTCGTCTTTGTTCTTCATAGCTTTGTAATCATTATTCTTGCTTCTAAGTGTTGTGGGTATCCGATTTGGATCAGGAGAAGTTTGTAGAGGGTGTACTCCTTTATTTTATTAGTGAAGGCTTCTCCGGGTTGGACTCCGATCGTCCCGTGGTTTTTTCTGCAAGGGTTTTCCACGTCAAAAATTCTCTGTGTCTGCGTGGTTTGTTTTGGTGTTTTGGTTCGTGCATTGTATTGCTCGATTCTCTCGCATGTACGCTCTAGTTTGGGGAAAGGTTTCCGCGTTTCTTTCCCAACACACCTAAATGTTGCTCTACCAGAAGGGAGCTCTCCTTTCTGTCAATCAAGAGCGAGAAAATCTATGGAAGAAAGAAAGTTTGCTCTAAATAATGGTTAACATATGATATCTTTATCAAGCTTGCACATCAACATGGGTTTACAACACTCCACATTATCCATTCTGTGGTATAACATTTGTGCATGTAGGGAAGGCACAAGAAACCTGCAGCATTCTTATGTTGGCCCATTCCACGGTCACACCCGATTTCGATAATCAACATATACTTTAGTCAATACACAAAATATAGAAAATGCTGCTAACTATTTCAGGATGCATGAAATCATATTCAACGGACGATGTACTGCATAAATCAAAGCGTCAAAGTCATCAAAATCTTCTGAAGACTCTTTTCTACTTTTATTCTGTATTTTACATTTTATTGAGTTTAGGAATTACTTTGTAAAATCAATTATGGTAATACTGGCTTAGGGTTAAAATTGTCCTCCTTTCTAGAAACCTATTTTTACCCTTTCGTATTTTCGGTTACAAATATTTCAAAAATATATTTCGAAAATATTCTTTTCAAATGATTTTACAAATAACCAAAAACATGTTTGAAAACTGTTTTTACAAAAGATTTTTAAATATCTCCTGACAGAACTCCAAGCCGAGTTCGGCCCAAGTTCGGTCCAAACTCTGACCGAGTTCGGTCAGTTTGTATTCAAACTTCAGTTGCCTCCAAATCTGCGAGCAACGTCTATTTTCTGAGATATTTGCACCCGAACTCTGTCCGAGATCTGCCCAAGTTCGGTTGGTGAAAACACCTATAAATAGAGAAGAACTTTTCGTTTCAAATCATCAATTCATTCTTCATCTTCTCTTCTCTACTATTCAAGTGTTTTCTAAACGATCTAAGATTTTCAAATCTCACCTACACATCTCTTAGCCAAAAGCCAGTACTATCAGAGTTGATTTAGAGTCTTTTGGTTACTCAAGAGTTGTAAGAGGTCGTTCACGTTTCAACAACTTTTCTGTTGTGGAGCTGGTCGTGCGCTCGCCACCAAGCACGGTGTTGTGAAGCCGGTCGTGCCCTTGTCACCAAGCACGGTGTTGTAAGAGATTGCATGCTCTCAGTTAAAGCTTGTGCCATAGTGGATTAACATCGAGCAAGAGTACTCGAGACTGGATTAGTCCTCTTAGAGGGATACCAGTACACATCGCTGTGTCACTGAGTTTGATTCTCCTATCTTTATTTACTGTCTCTTACATATCTGCCATAGTTTAATTTTTTAATTGGTGATTATATTTCCGCTGCACACACGCACTATATTCACCCCCCTCTAGAGGTGCTCAACGATCCTACAATTGGTATCAGAGCAGGTTATATTCTTATATAACATACCCTAGAGAGTATATATATGGCAGCCGTGAAATCTATATTCAACGGTGAAGGGCAATCCACAAATAGACCTCCCCTATTTGATGGAACAAATTACACTTACTGGAAAACACGTATGACTTTCTTTCTTAAGTCTCTAGATTTTGATCTTTGGTCAATAGTCATTGATGGGTATAAGAAACCACCACCTACAGTGGTTGAAGGTATTCTTATGGAAAAGCCGTATGACAAGTACATCGATGCTGAAAAAGCAAAGGCTAGTCTTGATGCTCGAGCCATCAATGCACTATTCTGTGCAATTGACAAAACCGAGTTCAACAGAGTTTCAACCTGCAAGACATCTCACGAAATTTGAAAACTCCTTGAGGTAACCCATGAAAGGACTTCCCAAGTGAAAGAATCCAAAATTAGTAGACTGACTCAGGAATATGAATCTTTTAAGATGAAACCCGGTGAGTCAATTACACAGATGTTTACTCGTTTCCTTGATATAACTAATCCTCTGCAATCTCTTGGTAAAGATTACAGCAATCACGAGAAGATTAGAAAGGTGCTGCGGGCTCTAACAAAGAATTGGAATCCAAAGGCCACAGCAATTATTGAAGGAAACGACCTCACCACAATGTCGTTGGAAACCTTGATGGGCAAGCTCATGACCCATGAACTCGACTTGCAAGACTTTGAAGAAGCAACACCAAAGGAGAAAACAATCGCCTTCAAAGCCCAAGCAAGAAAAGCTACATACAACGATTCTGATGAAGAATCATCAAGTGGTGATGAACAAGCCCTACTTGTGAAGAACTTCAGAAAGTATCTAAAGTTTACAAGCAGAAAGAAGAAAGACGTCCAAGAAAGCAATGAAGATGAAACCATATGCTTTGGATGTAAGAAGTCAGGGCACATGAAGAAGGACTGTCCAGCTACCAAGAAGAGCAGTCCATATGACAGATCAAGATCAAGCAGAAAAGCTACAACTGGTCGAAAGTATGCCAACACAAGTATCTGGCATGAAAGCGATGCCAGTGATTCTGAAGAAGAGGATAGACCCTGCGGCAATGCAATTGTCTGTCTTATGGCATTTGATAAGGTATCTTCAAACCCTCTATATGATGACTTTACTTTCGATGAGTTAGAAAATGCCTTTAGCGATTTACTTGAAGAACACAAAAATGTGCTTGACAAGTATAAGCAATCTCGAAAAGAGATTAAGGCATACACAACCGAGTTAGCTAGACTGTCCAATCTTATTCAAGATATTAAAGAGACGTCTACTACCGGTAACACGGAAGAGATAGCCAAACTCAAGGTAGACTATCATGAGGCTATCCTCACTATTCAAAAGAAAGAAAGAGATTATGGTAAGATGCAAAAACTGTATGACACAGAGAAGAGGATGCACTTAGTAACAGAACAGAGACTCTCAGTTATGACTGCTAAATATGAAGAGTCTATTGCGATTTCTAAAAAGTTAGAAATCAAGTTAGGCAAACAGGAAATGCCTGTGACACAGCCTAATTTTAGTCCTAATGCAAAGCATACACCTAAGAGGACTAAAAACAAGAAAGCACAGAAAAACACGAGTATCATCATGCTTTCACTTATAGGTTCTCCAAGAAATCAAACAAGCATGTGAACACAGTTTCAACCACATCTGGTTCTAAACTGAATTGCACATATTGTGGTACACACGGACACATATCAAAATATTGTCTTGCAAGAAAGCTTGTTAATAACCATACTTTAGTCTGGAGACCTAAAGCTAATCAGCATGGACCCTTCAGAAAATGGGTACCAAAGGATTCATCTACTTGTTTTGTATGTGGACCCTCAACCCTCTCATGCTAGAAGCAAATGGATCCTCGATAGCGGATGTTCGCGACACATGACTGGTGATGCATCTTTATTCGCTACGCTATCGATGAAGAAAGAAGGATACGTCTCCTTCGGAAATAACTTGAGAGGTGATATTATAGGTAATGGTACTGTAGGTATTTCTCCTTACCCAATAATAAAGGATGTTTGTCTAGTAACTGAATTGAAACATAACCTATTGAGCATAAGTCATTTGGCAGATAATGGTTATGGTATCAATTTTGTGAAAGATAAATGTACCATATATGATATGTCATCTGGTGATCCCGTATATAAAGGGATTAGAGAAGACAATATTTATGTTATCTTTTTGGAGAATACTAATAATGCAGGAAGATGCCTAGTAGCCAATCAAGATGAAAGTTGGCTATGGCACATGAGACTAGGACATGGAAATATGGATACTATCTCACGTCTGAACACAAAGAAGTTGGTAAAAGGACTCCCAAAATTCCATTCAAGAGAGACATGGTATGTGCTGACTGTGAAAAGAACAAAGCACATAGGTCTTCTTTTAAATCCATCAACGCTGTAAGTACTTCGAGACCTTTGCAGTTGATTCATATGGATTTATTTGGTCCAAGTAGAGTCGCTAGTCTTGGCGGTAAACTCTATGCTTTTGTCATTGTTGATGATTTCTCTCGTTTTACATGGGTTTACTTTTTATCAAACAAAAGTGATGCTATTTTTGAATTTCAGATATTTTGTAAAAAGGTACAAAACGAAAAAGGCTTCATGATTACTCGTATCCGAAGTGATCATGGTGGCGAATTCGAAAATTCTGATTTCAAAAAGTTTTGTGATGATAGTGGATATTACCACGAATTTTCTTGTCCTAGAACTCCCCAACAGAATGGTGTTGTGGAGCGGAAGAACCGTACTCTAAGCGAAATGGCTAGAGTCATGCTTAATCAGCATAATCTTCCTAAATATTTTTGGGCAGAAGCTGTTAGTACAGCCTGTCATATTTTAAATAGGGTGTTAATTCGACCAATCTCGAAGAAAACACCATATGAGCTTTGGTTTGGAAGAATTCCAAACATTATTTTAAAGTTTTTGGTTGTCGCTGTTTCATCCTGAACACCAAGGATAACTTGGGTAAGTTCGACTCCAAAGCAGATGACGGGATATTTCTCGGATATGCTGCTAAGAGTAAGGGATATAGAATTTTTAATAAAAGATCTTTGATTGTTGAAGAAAGTATTAATGTTACCTTGGATGAGTTGAATAGTCATAGATCTAGCGACAGTGATGATGAAGATGCACCTACAAAGACAAAGAAGAGTTCTGAGAAAGATCCTACCCAAGAGGCAAGAACTGATAAAAGTTCCGAAGATGCAGGAACTGAGAAGAGCCTTGTGAAAGGTATGGCCCAAAGATTCGAATCATTGAGATTCAAACCAGATCATCCAGAAACTCTCATAATAGGTGATGTATCCAAAGGTGTAAGTACTCGTTCATCTCTTAGAGATTCTGAAGTAGCAGCTAATGTAGCATTTATTTCACAAATAGAACCTAAGAATGTTGATGAGGCTTTTTCTGATGAATTTTGGATTTCTGCCATGCAAGAGAAACTTAATCAATTTGAGAGAAACCAAGTTTGGGAACTCGTTCCTAAACCTATTGGTCAATCGATAATTGGTTCCAAATGGGTATTCCGAAATAAACTTAGTGAAGATGGACAAGTTCTACGCAACAAAGCACGTCTAGTTGCACAAGGTTATAATCAAGAAGAAGGAATTGATTATGATGAGACCTATGCTCCTGTTGCTAGACTAGAAGCCAGCCGCATGTTTTGCGCTTTTGCTTGTTTTAATGATTTCAAACTTTTTCAAATGGACGTGAAAAGCGCATTTTTAAATGGTTATTTGAAAGAAGAGGTTTTTGTGAAACAACCCCCTGGTTTTGAAGATTTTCAAAAACCTGATCACGTCTTCAAGCTTAAGAAAGCACTTTATGGACTCAAACAAGCACCTCGTGCTTGGTATGAACGCCTAAGCGCCTTCTTACGTAATGGATTTTCAAAGGGCAAGATTGATACTACTCTTTTTATTAAATCCATGAATAATGATATACTTCTAGTGCAAATTTATGTAGATAACATTATCTTTGGTTCTACTAATGAACAACTCTGTCAAGAATTTGCCAAGTGTATGCAGAGTGAATTTGAGATGAGCATGATGGGAGAGCTGAACTTCTTCCTAGGATTGCAAATCAAACAACACTCAAACGGAACATTCATCAACCAAGCTAAGTACACGAAGGACATACTGAAGAAGTACGACTTCGAGAATGTAAAGCCAATTGGGACTCCTATGGCTACATCTACAAAGCTTGATGCTGATGAAAGTGGCAAACCTGTTGATCAACGTAAGTATCGAGGTATGATTGGTAGTTTATTATATTTAACTGCTAGTCGCCCTGATATTATGTTTAGTGTTTGCATATGTGCACGATATCAGGCAAACCCTAAGGAATCACATCTTAGTGCCGTTAAGCGTATCTTCCGAACCTTAAAGGAACTTCTACAGTTGGCTTATGGTATCCCAAAACCAAATCCTTTGACCTTATAGGTTACTCGGATGCGGATTTTGCTGGATGCAAAGTGGACCGTAAAAGTACCAGTGGCACATGTCATTTCTTAGGAAAGGCCTTAGTCTCTTGGTTTAGCAAGAAACAAAATTCAGTAGCATTATCAACAACTGAGGCTGAGTATATCATCGCAGGACGCTGTTGTGCTCAAATTTTGTGGATGAAGCAAACTTAGAAGACTACAATCTACACTATACAAATGTTCCTATTTATTGTGATAACACTAGTGCAATTAATTTGACTAAGAACCCTATCTGTCATTCACGCACAAAGCACATAGAAGTTAGACATCATTTTTACGTGATCATCAACAACACGGGGATTTGCTTAGAATTTATTGATACTGAACATCAACTAGCTGATATTTTCACTAAACCATTGGCTGAAGACCGTTTTAACATCTTGAGACGTGAGCTCGGCATTCTTGAATTCTCCGATTCTTAAAACATATGGTAATTAAAACTGTATTTATGACTTGACAATTTATTATTTAATGAAAATTATTTTTGGGGACAAACTTACAAAGGGTATGTCTGTCACCACGGCTGCGGTCGAAGCGAAGTGGTACTTAAGAGTTCCCCGGTGAACCACCGTTAGCTGGGACAACCCCTATAGTTAACCCGAAAATAATAGCAGTTATTTAATAAACCAGTCAAATGTTATTTATTACAGTCTTTATTTACCTGACTGCTTTGAATGTCTCGGGAATGCAAGTGGCCGAACTCGGCCCGAACTCTGACCGAGTTCGGACCGAATTCGGACCGAGTTCGGACCGAATTCGGACCGAGTTCGGTCGGCGCTGTGATGGTTCCAGAACCGAACAGCCGGCCCTAGCACCTATATAATTCATCCTTACTTCCACTTTTTCTCCACACCAAAACGTGGAATACTTCCATCTCCTACTAGAAGTCCTTTCGACGAGTTCAAGTGGGCAATCTTCTTCCTCATGGCTCCGAAACGTCAACGAGGAAATTCTTCTCAAGGTGCTTCCTCCTCAGCCGACTACACTCCAGCAAGTCTCTTTAGTCCAGCCAGACCTAGAGATCCCGAGGAATATGATAGCACTTTGTTTCCCGACAAAGACTTCTCCGATCTCTGGTTTGATTCTTTCTCTTCTCGTCGTATTTGTGCTGGAGCCTTCGTCAATTTTACAACTTTCTTTGAATATGCTCCTGTTTTTGATCAACTTGGATTCCGCGACTTTTTCGAGGTCCAAGATAGCATTTACGACAATGCAGTCCGTATGTTTTACTGCAATTTGCAAGTAAAACAAAACGGGAATTTCTATTCCTGTATTGCTGGACAGGAATTAGAATTTAGCGCCGCCGATATCAGTGAATACTTTCACGTTCCTGATCTTGGTGATGCACTTGTTGACATCCACCATGTTCAATTCCCTGCCGATGTCACTTTAGCCTCCTTTAGGGAATTGATTTGTCACCCTACTCCTCCTCCGGAGAATCTTTTCTAGACATCTAAACCAAGCTTTTTACGAGCTTCATCGTATGATTTTCTCGGCCCTTCTTCCGAAGAAAGGCTCTACCGATGAAGTTACATTTTTGGAACTTTCTGCTCTTTATCACATTCATTTTGGAATTCCTTTCTCCGTTACAAAAACTATGATGTCTTGGATGCTCAACTGCAAGAATACAGGTAGGAACCTAGTCTTTCCTATGCACCTTGCTAGTATATTTCGACGTTTTGAGGTTGATCTTGAAACGTGTGCCATTTCTTCTCCACCTGTTGAGTTGACCCGCTCTCGTCGGTTTCCTCAACCTCCTGGTGCTGCTCCTACTGTCCCAGCTGCAGATGCTGAGGCCCCTCCAGCTGATGCTCATCCTGCTCCGGCCCCTGCCCCAGGACTCGATCAGGCATTCTACCAGCGGTTTGATGATTTCGTTGCCGTTTCCACGCAACGTCATCAGGACTCCGAGTTCCGGCACATTTCTCAGGCCCAGGTGCTGAGAAACAGTATTGCCGATCTCCACTACAGCCTGGTTTAGGATCCAGTCCGTCCACTCACTATCCTTTCACACCCGACTTTCCCTGGTCCTCGTTTTACTGATGAGGTCACTTTTCAGTATTTCGACCCGACCACTGCTTATTTCCCTCATGATCCTCCCAGTGCGGACGACCCAGCGATGTGATGTGGATTCAGCCATGGGATAGTGGATTTAGTTTTGATTAGTTGATGCAGTTTATGTAGTAGTTTTATTTTATTTCATGTCTAAACTGTTTCAGTTAGACTTTATCAGTTGTACTTTTTGGATTATTAGTGGAACCTCTATGATATTTCAGTTTATTATGACATAGTTCATTTTATTCCAGTTGTCTATGCTGTGATTACTTCTTTTTACTTCACTTTGTCTTGTCTATTCTATTGTTGGCTTCATGATTTACGGGGGAGCCTATCATTTTACTACTTGACAAAGGGGGAGAAAAAGAGTATATACCAAATGCAAGATATATCCAAAACAAAAACATCTCGATTTTCAGGTATTTTTGATATTTTGTTCTATTTGATATAAATATTTTGGTATAGACTCAAGTTTGTCAATTATCAAAATGGGGGAGATTGTTGGCCCATTCCACGGTCACACCCGATTTCGATAATCAACATATACTTTAGTCAATACAAAATATAGAAAATGCTGCTAACTATTTCAGGATGCATGAAATCATATTCAACGGACGATGTACTGCATAAATCAAAGCGTCAAAGTCATCAAAATCTTCTGAAGACTCTTTTCTACTTTTATTCTGTATTTTACATTTTATTGAGTCTAGGAATTACTTTGTAAAATCAATTATGGTAATACTGGCTTAGGGTTAAAATTGTCCTCCTTTCTAGAAACCTATTTTTTACCCTTTCGTATTTTCGGTTACAAATATTTCAAAACATATTTCGAAAATATTCTTTTCAAATGATTTTACAAATAACCAAAAACATGTTTGAAAACTGTTTTTACAAAAGTTTTTAAATATCTCCTGACAGAACTCCAAGCCGAGTTCGGCCCGAGTTCGGTCCGAACTCTGACCGAGTTCGGTCAGTTTGTATTCAAACTTCAGTTGCCTCCAAATCTGCGAGCAACGTCTATTTTGCGAGATATTTGCACCCGAACTCTGTCCGAGTTCTGCCCGAGTTCGGTTGGTGAAAACACCTATAAATAGAGAAGAACTTTTCGTTTCAAAATCAATTCATTCTTCATCTTCTCTTCTCTAATATTCAAGTGTTTTCTAAACGATCTAAGATTTTCAAATCTCACCTACACATCTCTTAGCCAAAAGCCAGTACTATCAGAGTTGATTTAGAGTCTTTTGGTTACTCAAGAGTTGTAAGAGGTCGTTCAAGTTTCAACAACTTTTCTATTGTGGAGCTGGTCGTGCGCTCGCCACCAAGCACGGTGTTGTGAAGCCGGTCGTGCGCTTGTCACCAAGCACGGTGTTGTAAGAGATTGCAAGCTCTCAGTTAAAGCTTGTGCCATAGTGGATTAACATCGAGCAAGAGTACTCGAGACTGGATTAGTCCTCTCAGAGGGATACCAGTATACATCGCTGTGTCACTGAGTTTGATTCTCCTATCTTTATTTACTGTCTCTTACATATCTGCCATAGTTTAATTTTTTTAATTGGTGATTATATTTCCGCTGCACACACGCACTCTATTCACCCCCCCTCTAGAGGTGCTCAACGATCCTACATCTTAAATATTTCTGTGAGCAAACACTGCAGGCCTCCCCTACATGCACCAAGCCCGCCACAAACACGAGTCTTTTGGCCATAAGACTAACATATACAAAAAGTGGCACTGTATCGAACGATTGACATCATAAGAATATACGGAGGAGAGATGGAACTGAATGACAGGTGGATGATTATGTGTCATGCCCCAGAACCAGAATACTGGAGAGCGGGGGCGTACATAGCCAGCTACGTATATTGAAATAGAATACATCTCAACTATACGGTCACGGCTGTCTAGATATCTAATAAAATATCAATATACAGGGCTATAGAAGAGCCAAGCTTAAGGAAAAAGAAAACCAAATCTCCATGATTGGACAGATTGCGCAAGGGTCCCTGGGGTCGGGTTGCACAGGAGTCAAGTGCGCCAGGGGGCCAATTGCGCAGGAGTGAGCTGCGCAGAAGTCGGCTCGCGCTGAGCTGGTTGGCGCAGGGGTCAGATTACGCATGAGTGAAGTGCGCGGAAGGGATGGCGCATGGGTTAGATTGCGCATGAGTGGACTGCACAAAGGGATGGCGCATGGGTCAGATTGCGCATGAGTGAAGTGCACGGAAGGGATGGCGCATGGGTCACATTGCGCATGAGTGGACTGCGCAGAAGGGATGGCGCATGGGTCAGATTGCGCATGAGTGGACTGCGCAAGAGTCCCTGCGCGCTGGGGTTGAGCGCAGTTCACCATGGGACAAGCTGCGCGGTCGGCGCTGCGCTAAAGAGCGCAGGCCGAGAGGATGCACAGTCCAGTACTGCGCTAAAGAGCGCAGGCTGCAGTCTGCTACTCCAGGCCGAGAGGAACTCTTCAAGAACACCAAAGTTCAAATCTTCATATCTTGGTCAAATCAAAACCAAATCTAGATTTTCAAAGGTCTAACTTGAGTAAAATTGAATTCTCTTCCACATGGAAGCATCAAAACCCACAAAAATCCAACCAAAATAGATCAAAACCATAAATCCGAAAATAGTTAAAACCTAGATCTAGAACAATGGAGACTCCAAATCATAAAATGTCAAGCACTAATGTTGATCACCATGGCCTAATCTAGCTAATGAACAAATAAAATGTGGTTCTCATGTGGTGGCAAGGTGCACTTGCCTATGGGTGTTGGTGTTGTGTAGAGGAAAGAAGAAGAAGAAGATGGAGAAATAAATGAGAGAATTATAGAGGAGAGAGAAAAGTAGGTGGAGTTTTAATGAGGGTGGGTTGTGTTGTGTTGAGGGTGGAGTGTAGGTTAAAGTGCTCCAATGCATTTTAAACCAAACCAAACCAAACCAATTCTCCTCCACAAATAAAACCAAGTCATGTCAAAACCCGTTTTACGAGAAAACCAAAAATCTGCAAGTCGAGCCAAAATACAATTACAGGCCAGAATCTGAGAAAATAAAATACAGGTCCAAATACATGCAGGCTTGACAAAATACGTATTCAGAATATGGGTGTTACATTATGTATATCAGAGAGGCACTTGAGGCAAGCAAAATGAGCTTTTGCTTGTCATAGCTTTGACAGTGCTACCTCTTTAATTTGTCGGTTCTTTGTAAATAAGAAAAAAAGACTCAATGTCTCAAGGGACTGGATGTTTGCAAGTATTTTCAAGGAACTACCACAAAATCATGGTCAAATTCTATAAGATGAACAATTATGTTCTTTTCTTTCATTTCTAGCACTGTTCACGGTATCAGCATCTTCTTTCCTTGTTTCTAGTATTGTTCACAGTATCGGTTGGATCATATCGGTTTTGGCATGTCACTATCCGATACCGACTACTACTGATATTGATCGATAACAAAGTTTGGAGTCTCTTTCTAGACAATTCAACTGAGAAAAATTGAACAAAAAAAATAAATGGGAAAAATAGTGTCATCACAATGATTCGGTTGTACCGAAAATCGATAATGTTATAGTTGGGTCGATAAAATTCTTTATCGACAAACTCTAACCATTATTGGTTGTCAAAGTTGTATACCTATCAATTCACAACCTTCACCCATATTAATATTTCAGTCAAAATAATTTATTGTGGTTGTACTATTGTCTAAAGACTAGTAAGTAAACAATTTAATATGTTACGGGTGAACAATTCAGCAATGTTGAATAGTATTTCCACTATTGATGAGAATAACATAATATATATAGGAAAATTTTGTACAGCAACAACCAACTTTCCTAAACCTGGTAGCCCCCATGTTGACAAGTCTTGATGTTTAAGCTCCTCCCTCACTAAAAGAATAAGGGCTTTTCTTGACGGTGAATTCCCGTCAAGAAATGGGTATCTTGACGGTTGCGGATCCATCAAGTAGGCCGGAGTCAAGAAAAGCCCCCCTTTCTTGACGGTCGCTGGAAGGACTTTTTTTGACGGTTTTTGGCCGTCATATGAAGTACTTTTCTTGACTGTTTTTAGCCGTCAAGATGGCAGTTTTTAGAAACCTTCAATGTAGGCAAAAACTTTTCTTGACTCCGGCCTAGACGAAGGTTATTAGCCGTCAAGAAAATATTATTCACAGGCTATTATACAGCATGATTTGAATTAAAATTGACATTTGACAATCGTCAAGAGAAGGTATCCAAAGTACCGTCAAGAGAAGCTTGCCAAAATTCCATCAAGAATATATATAATATTAACCAGACACACATAATATCAATCCAGAAGCGACACACATCAAATTACTACAAATCCAAATTTCATATTAACAAACTGTATTATTCATACTACAAAAACTTCCAATACAAATCCACCACATGTATTCTTCACTTATCCAACCACAAATAATCCAACCACAAAGTACACATATCTCACTTCTGTTGTTTTCATACCACTTAAACATCCAAACCACAAACATCCATTACTTGTCACCATAAAACATAATCCAACCATACAAAATGAAACCAAAAAAGTAGAAAACCAAACCAGAGCACATCCTTCCCATATCCACAACATTCACCTTTTCACAGCATGCATGCACCTTCATTTTTCAGAAAGTTCCTGAAAGAACAAAAACACAAATTATCAATGTACTTTCCTACATGTTCTTATATAGATATTCAACTCTCTATTAAAAAATTATCAATATAGTTTGACTTTATTGCAGCACACACAAGAATTTACCAAAGGTTATTTTGGTTTTAACAATATATTTGCTATCGCTTATTGTCTCTACAAAAGAACAGATAAAGATATATATTTTCAAAAGAAAGAAGTTACAATGAAGTATATAGGTGCCTTATCAATTTTTAAACACATTATGTATGCGAGGTTACGGCTGGAAGCTGAGATTTTTAAACACAATACTAATTCTATCACTTGGTCATAATCAAACAAAAAGTTTCTTAAATCTTTCATACTCAAGGAAGTAGGTTTATCTAGTATAGATATAGGACCATCAAAAAGTTTATATATCAGGTCAAGATAGTAAGTACTTGTTTCCACAGCTCCTATAAAGTCGAGCATAAGAATGACCTGGTTATTTGTCATGGTCAAATCATCAAGTATTTAAGAACCAAATATATTCTGGACTTTCAGCACAGTACATCAGACAGTTACAAAAATGCATAGCAAAATTACTAATGCTACCACTCGTGCATAATTTAGAGAATCGAAAATTTCTTTCTAAATCAGGTCAAGAATGTAGATTTTCTAATTTATAGCAACACAAAGTTCTTCATATTCAGGTCAAGATAGTGAATGACTTACTTCCACACCCATTATAGTTGAACAAAAACCATACCTTAATCGAAGGCATTAAAGTTGGTAAAATTTCATCCCCACATACATTGGAAAGAACATCTAGACCAGCTGCACTTCATTTTCTTAGATTCCAGACATTACTACATCATCGTCCTGTAAATGACAACAATTGTAATTAGTAAGATTCAAACACACTTCTAAAAATCGATGGCAAAAAAAAAAAGCCATGCTAAGAGCCTCAACATCATTCAGTCCAATGCTAGTGCAACAAATATGATAAATATACGTCAGGGTCACAAAATTAAACATGTATACTTACAGCTTCTTCTCTATTTTTAGATCCATGAAAACGTGATGCATGAAAACGTGGCTTTAGATCCTGTAAAACAAATATAATGTTCTAAGTAATTTTCATAGAACCACAAATTAGATAAGTAAACATACAAATACAAAATAATCAAAACAATAACTAAAAAGTAATTGTCAACGAAAGCAAAAAGGGAGGTAAGGCAGCAGCAGAAGACATGGGCATCACATATTCCATAACTAAGTAAATCTTATATATATATATATATATATATATATATAGAATCACATATTCCATAACTAAGTAAATCCTACTTCATTTCAGTCCTAACATGAACTCATCCTTGCTCTGAAACCCATATCTTCATGTATCACACCACATATCAGTTGAAACTGATACATAAATCAATGAACCATAATTCGAGCCTCCCCACACTTGTTTTCCATTCAACTGAACAGGGCTGCCCAAACCCTGCTTCCCCACTACCTCCCCCCTTTCATATCATTCTAAGACTGCTACATAAAGATGGACAGTTTTTTGAAATAGACTCAATTATTCGCAAAAATGGTACTAGTTTTCACTTAACTATCAAATGCCAAGCTTGAACAAATAATGGAAGATCAATGAGAACGATACTTGGAATTTAAACTATAATTTTATCCAACTATATTGTAAGAATAAAGTTTAAATGGTACCCCTGGACAGCTCAAAAAAAATAAAGCTGCATCAAAAGGGGTATAATCAATGGTTGGAATTGACCCAAACAATAGCAGAATACAGCATAGTATTCTCTTTCTTCTACTTTGTCAATAATATCAATAACAAAGGTCAAAGGACAAACATTTGGCTTTGAGATTTTCCAATTTCTAGCACTTTCTTTAGCAAAGAAGTTTAGAATAAGAGCATTCCTGGATGTATCTGTTGAATTTGGAGATAATCAAGAGTGGAGCAATTATAGTCTTATATATAACATAAGAATGTACTTGAAGTTGCCTCAATAAATAACCAAGAACATCTATTGTCCAAACTGTATGATGTAATCAAACTAAATTAGCCAAGCTTATCCAACTATTAAGTGCTCAGTTCAACCAAATGAAGGAAAGGGAAACATACTTATCTATATAGAAATGTATTTACATTGTGAAAAGGATGGCCAGTACCTTGACTTGAGACTAGTTCCAACTAAGAAGCAGTACAGGCAGAGAAGTCCATACATAAATCTATTCCTTGAGCAGGATTAGCCACAAGGTCATTCTTGCTACATGGATGCTGACAGAATAGGTCAGATTTGGGACCTTTCTTGAACACAACTCCATCTCAAAAACCAACTGGTCCTATCACATGCGAACACAGGTGGGCATGCTCATCAAGAAACATGCAAAGAAACACTAATGACAGCTCTTACTAGATCTCTCCTTGAATCGATCTCTTACTGATCTCTCCTATAAGATGAACAATTATGTTCTTTTCTTTCATTTCTAGCACTATTCACGGTATCAGCATCTTCTTTCCTTGCCTTTCTAGTATTGTTCACAGTATCAGTTGTATCATATCGGTTTTGGCATGTCACTATCCGATACCGACTACTACTGATATTGATCGATAACAAAGTTTGGAGTCTCTTTCTAGACAATTCAACTGAGAAAAATTGAACGAAAAAAATAAATGGGAAAAATAGTGTCATCACAATGATTCGGTTGTACCGAAAATCGATAATGTTATAGTTGGGTCGATAAAATTCTTTATCGACAAACTCTAACCATTATTGGTTGTCAAAGTTGTATACCTATCAATTCACAACCTTCACCCATATTAATATTTCAGTCAAAACAATTATTATGGTTGTATTGTCTAAAGACTAGTAAGTAACCAATTTAATATGTTACGGGTGAACAATTCAGCAATGTTGAATATTATTTCCACTATTGATGAGAATAACATAATATATATAGAAAAATTTTGTACAGCAACAACCAACTTTCCTAAACCTGGTAGCCCCCATGTTGACAAGTCTTGATGTTTAAGCTCCTCCCTCACTAAAAGAATAAGGGCTTTTCTTGACGGTGATTTCCCGTCAAGAAATGGGTATCTTGACGGTTGCGGATCCATCAAGTAGGCCGGAGTCAAGAAAAGCCCCCCTTTCTTGACGGTCGCTGGAAGGACTTTTTTTGACGGTTTTTGGCCGTCATATGAAGTACTTTTCTTGACTGTTTTTAGCCGTCAAGATGGCAGTTTTTAAAAACCGTCAATGTAGGCAAAAACTTTTCTTGACTCCGGCCTAGACGAAGGTTATTAGCCGTCAAGAAAATATTTATTCACTGGCTATTATGCAGCATGATTTGAATTAAAATTGACATTTGACAACCGTCAAGAGAAGGTATCCAAAGTATCGTCAAGAGAAGCTTGCCAAAATTCCATCAAGAATATATATAATATTAACCAGACACACATAATATCAATCCAGAAGCGACACACATCAAATTACTACAAATCAAAATTTTATATTAACAAACTGTATTATTCATACTACAAAAACTTCCAATACAGATCCCACCACATGTATTCTTCACTTGTCCAACCACAACATAATCCAACCACAAAGTACACATATCTCACTTCTGTTGTTTTCATACCACTTAAACATCCAAACCACAAACATCCATCACTTGTCACCACAAAACATAATCCAACCATAAAAATGAAACCAAAAAAAAGTAGAAAACCAAACCAGAGCACATCCTTCCCATATCCACAACATTCACCTTTTCACAGCATGCATGCACCTTCATTTTTCAGAAAGTTCCTGAGAGAATAAAAACACAAATTATCAATATACTTTCCTACATGTTCTTGTATAGATATTCAACTCACTATTAAAGAATTATCAATATAGTTTGACTTTATTACAGCACACACAAGAATTTACCAAAGATTATTTTAGTTTTAACAATATATTTGCCATCGCTTATTGGCTCTACAAAAGAACAAATAAAGATATATATATTTTCAAAAGAAAGAAGTTACAATGAAGTATATGGGTGCCTTATCAATTTTTAAACACATTACGTATCGAGGTTACGGCTGGAAGCTGAGATTTTTAAACACAATACTAATTCTATCACTTGGTCATAATCAAACAAAAAGTTTCTTAAATCTTTCATACTCAAGGAAGTAGGTTTATCTAGTATAGATATAGGACCATCAAAAAGTTTCTATATATCAGGTCAAGATAGTAAGTACTTGTTTCCACAGCAATTATAGTATATCCTATAAAGTCGAGCATAAGAATGACCTAGTTATTTGTCATGGTCAAATCATCAAGTATTTAAGAACCAAATATATTATGAACTTTCTGCACAGTGCATCAGACAGTTACAAAAATACATAGAAAAATTACTAATACTACCACTAGTGCATAATTTAGAGAATCGAAAATTTCTTTCTAAATCAGGTCAAGAATGTAGATTTTCTAATTTATAGCAACACAAAGTTCTTCATATTTAGGTCAAGATAGTGAATGACTTACTTCCACACCCATTATAGTTGAACAAAAACCATACCTGAATCGAAGGCATTAAAGTTGGTGAAATTTCATCCCCACATACATTGGAAAGAACATCTAGACCAGCTGCACTGCATTTTCTTACATTCCAGACATTGACTACATCATCGTCCTGTAAGTGACAACAATTACAATTAGTAAGATTCAAACACACTTCTAAAAATCGATGGCAAGAAAAAGCCATGCTAAGAGCCTCAACATCTTTCAGTCCAATGCTAGTGCAAAAAATATGATAAATATACGTCAGGGTCACAAAATTAAACATGTATACTTACATCTTCTTCTCCATTTTCAGATCCATAAAACGTGATGCATGAAAACATGGCTTTAGATCCTATAAAATAAATATAATGTTCTAAGTAATTTTCATAGAACCACAAATTAGATAAGTAAACATACAAACACAAAATAATCAAAACAATAACTAAAAAGTAATTGTCAACGAAAGCAAAAAGGGAAGTAAAGCAACAGAAGATATGGGTATCAAGAATACCATTTACCTTTTTTAGTAGTTAAACACGTTTGGTGACCAACAACTTTTGACAAGTATCAAGAATACCAAACCACCACAAATGAAGGGTCGAGATCAACATAATTCTTATCCTCCAAATATATTCCCCTCCCAAAAAAAATCCTAATTCCTAACTACTACAGGAAAGTGATCAAGAAATTAAATAATCAAATGTTAGTTCTTTTTTCTCCTCCATCTACTTTAAAGAAACCTAGCTACAATATGAAATCAAGAATGCACATGAAACAAATTTGACAATTTGACAATAGATCTGATCGAAAATAATTGGAAATTTATTGCGTACTCTTTTAGTTACAGAAGGCTACGGCGGATAGATCCTTGATCCTGGAAGATGCCATCTAAAAGAAACAGAAAGAAGCAAACAAATGAAAAAAAATCAAAATCTAAAATAAAAAACACAGAATACAGTTAGGACACCTCGCGCGTGTCGGACACCTACCGGAGACAAAGGTAGCAGAAGCAGCGACTCGGACGAGAAGGACGAAGAGAAGCGCTTGGAGGGAGAAGCTCTTCTTCGGATCCATATCTATAGAATTCAAATTTAAGTGTTTGCTTGCGACAAGTCAAGATATTGTAATTTAAAAATCAAATTGCATCTACTCACTAGCACTCACTATGAAGCAAAATACTGAAAGAAGGACACCATAAAACATTCATTTAAGAAATGTAATTTCTTAAATAGCGGGTAAGGCGCAGGTTCTCACGGAGTTCTTTGGTGATTGTACCGTCGTACCCTGCTTTCCTTATTTGAGAGTCGATGGCCTCAATCATTGTCCAACCTGTTTCCGAAACAAAGAGAAAAATATAAACAAGTTTTTCATCGTGTCAGGAACACATCTCTTCAATCATAGGTTGCACGGTCATCCTCCTCTCCCCTCCCCTTTTCCACCAACAAAATCCTAGAAATCTTCAAAACCACAAAAATTCCTCATTTTCTCTTCAGCAATGCGAGCTCTCTCCGAGAAGAAATATTTCTGGAATTTTTTTGGGAAATGTCTAAAGATAAGTAGACAAACTTGAGAACAAACCCTAACCCTAGCCTAATTTGAGTACGTACCGGAGGATTCGTGGAGCGATGGGGACCCTGAAAGCTGAGGCGGAGGGTTTCAGCGTGGCGGCGGTGGCGGAGGCGAGTTTCGTCCACTTCCCGGCTTGGCGGCCGGGGAGCTCCGGATGGAGGATGACCGGAGAGACGATCTGGCATCGGCTGAGCCATTCCCGAGCCATTCCTCCTCTATAGAGAGAGAAAGGGGGGAGAGAGATTTTCTCTTAAGAGGAGAAGGGGTTTCTCAGGAGCAGGAGGAGAGGAAGTAGTAAAATGGAAAGGGGCTAGCTAGGGCTCCGGGGATAGAAGTGATTAAAAGAAGAAAAAGTTCAAAATAATTACCAAAATGGCAGCTGAAAAAATCCCGCCAAGTTTTTTGCGCACATTACTTGACGGTTATCACCGAACCGTCACTAAATAAAATGATATTTCTTGACGGATCCTCTAAAACCATCAACTATTATGCTATAAAATTGCTACAGCAACAAAAAAATGGCATCTCCTGACGTAAGCCTAAATACGTCAAGATAACCCCTATAGTTGACGGTTTTCGACGACCGTCAACTTATAAATCGTCAAGAATCATCATTTTTCTTGTAATGCCTCCACCAACTTTATTCTTTAGTTAAACTTCTTTTTAAATAAATGAAAGGATTATTATGCCCTTCTGTTTAAAACTTAAGTTGTTGACCCTATACTTCTTCTAACGTGCACTTCTTAATTAAATAAGTTATGGAATTTTATATTTAATTTCCATCTTCCAACTATAAGAAATGATTGTAACCATTTATTTGTTACTATTTAGAATAAATTGTGACAATTATAACCACTATACCGAACTGTGCATTATAGATAACATTTGAGTCTATATAATCATCTGCAAAATCACTAAAATTACAAGAAGAAAAGAAAACTGTCTACTAGAAGTAGTTTGAGGATTAGATAGCATATATATTTCCCAATTACAAAGAAGCGAAGTGGAACGCGCTCTAAATAGAGGAGTGATCTTCAATTTCTCTTATATCAAAGAACAAAATTTCCTTTCCTCTATTATGTAGTGTGGAGACAGAATGTTATATTTCGAGTGAATTACATGTAATTTATCACTAGTTTCAAAAATTGCTACAAAACACCCCAAAATTCACATCGGTGAAAATTTTTCACGTAGTTAGAGTTTATTTCAATTGACTATATATTGCTACAGAGGGTTAGGGTTGATTTTATTTGGCTTTAGTTACTACAAATGGTCATAGTTGGACTACTTTAGCTATTGCTATGTTGGAAAGTTTCAATTAATGTTTGCTGATTTGAGAGAGGCCGGAGGAGAGAGGATATATAAAAAGACACACAGAGAGTAGAGTGAAAGAAAGGTACATAAAGGAGAGAGATAATATAGAGAGATGGAGAAAAAGAGAGAACATATATATAGGCCCCCAAGGGTTAGTGCAGTTGGTTAAGCTGACTCCCTCTTCTACAAGAGGTCGATTGTTCGAATCTTGCAAGTTGCCTTTAATCTTTGACTTACATTGGTGCAATTGGTTAAGCCGACTCCCTCTTCTACAAGAGGTCGATTGTTCGAATCTTGTAAGTTGTCTTTAATCTTTGACTTACATAGAGAGAGGAGAGAGACGGGATAGAGAGATTTTGGAGAGAAGATAAAAATGTGAGGAGGATAGAAAGAGGGAGGGAATTGGAGAGAATGTGTACATTAGCACATTAATATATGGAGAGGAGAGATGGAGACAGATATTTGAGAGGAGAGAGAAAGATGGAGGAGAGAGACAGGAAAGAGATATTTTGGAGAGGACAAAGATGTGAAGAGGATAGAAAGAGGGAGGGAGAATTGAAGCATTATTGTTGACACAGTGATTCAGTTATATCGAAGATCAATATGCTAATGTCTCAAAAATTCCTTATGGCACATTTTGATTTAACCACTATCATTAATTGAAACATTTATATTCATAGAATTCATCAATATTGAATATTATTTCATTCAAAGCTAATGAAATACAATAAATAGTATATAAAAATAAGCCCAAATGTATCAAATATCTTTTAGTTTTTTTTAATATTTTAGTCTTGGCTTTTTATAATGAACAACTCTGAAACTCCAATCCAAAACCGATGAAACCACCAAAACTGATACTCATAAGAATGCTACGTTAGCAATTTTGCGAACCTTGATCTGACAGGCCATGCTTGTTGTTATACATAATAATTCAGTACAAACCTTGAGCAATCCGGTTTTCCCAGAAATTTCCTATCAATATTTACATGATAACATCATCTTAATTCACCGGATTAATCTCCGTCGTATTAAGCCTATTGTCCTGCAAAATCGGCAACGATGTGTATCATTGCTTACAAGCATGCCCTGTTATCAGTTTTGACCAAGACTTTCTATTTGCACTGAGATATTATATAACAATCAGGTTTTCCATCTCTCTGATGGGAAGACTGCATAAAATGAAAGCTAGTTTTCCTACAGCAACTTTTCTTTCTCCACTTCTTGCTTCTTTAGTCTACAATAATATTTATTAGAGAGTAACTCCTTGGTTGCATGGGATCAAGCTTGCACAAGCAGTAAGATCAGATAAAAAAAGGTATGACACACCAAAACTCCAAACAGGTCTTTTCCATGAGTCTTTGTGTGAGACACATGTTGGTCATGAGATAGGCATGCCAATACATAGCAAGTCAAATAACAACAGACCATATCAATAATTTTTTGGGTTGGTTATATAAAATTCACTTCATAATTGCCTCATTAAGGTCCATGTCCTCTACTGTTCGACTGGATATCTGGGAAGCCCAAATCTCGTTAATTTCATGATTGAGTTGAATTTTTTGAATTAGTTATTACATGTTTATTTCATTGCCGAAACTTATATCCATATTTTGATAGTTTCACTCACCCGGTGACAAAAAGTGACATTGGGCTCCGCTATACTCCAAAGTTTTAGCACTTGGTCAAATCCTGAGTATCAACGATAAGTTCATGCATCACAATATAACATACCAGCTAAAATAGGCTACTTGTCATCAATATTGTTAGTCCCGAGACGAGATATAGATGAAAACAGGAGTTCAGCAAGCCTATACCAGTAGGTGCCACAAATGAGGAGTTTAGTAAGCCTACACAGTAGGTGCCACAAATAAGGAGTTTAGCAAGCCTACACAGTAGGTGTCACAAATGAGGAGTTTAGCAAGCCTACACAATAGGTGCCACAAATGAGATAGATCTCTAGAACAAAGTTAGGCCTCCCAACTAGTAGGTGCCTTAAACCTGAAGAACGAGTTACAGAGAAACAGAAGAAGAAGAGGAGGATAAAATCTGCTCAGGTATAAAAACAGTACCGTTGCTCAAAGCAAGATTCGCCTCTACACGATCCGCTTCCAGGAACCAGCAAGTTCAAGAGAACTTCTAGAACGCTCGTCAGTCAATATTTGTGACTTGAATGGGCTTCCTGAACTTTACGGACTCCTTTAACTCTCTTCTTTGGTACATCTTGGAAAGGAGGCAAGGGGGCTCTATTTATAGAGTGGAGTGAGACCTCACCATCTCTCATATCCGATGTGGGACTAAAACGCCAATACTCTAAAATAGAGTTTGATGTTTTACATCATCCACTACAAGAAATCAGGGTCATACAACCGTCAAAAACCATTACAAAAAGATATAATCCGTTGCAAAATATTCTGCAATAGTTATTGGAACCATTGTAATTCGAGCGTTGCAGATTCCTCTTACAACAGTTATAGAAGGTTTTTGCAACATTTTTATAAACAGTTGCAAATAACGTATTATGCAACGGATCTCACGTCAATGCATAACGTTTACCTAGTGTTGTCAATAATATATTTGGCAACGATTTACAAACATTGTAAATATTGAGTAAAGCACGATGGTTGATAACTGTTGCCTAAAATATTTATGCAACGGTTAAAAATTGTTGCGGATAATAGGCAACGGTCAATAAAAAATACTTTTTTTTTCCTCCAACGAGGCTCGAACTCCCAACCTCCTGGATCACATGCCTCCGCTCTACCACTAGGCTACAGTCTCATTTGTATAAATACTATAATAATATATGTACTTATATCATTTTCATCAATTGAAGCTTTTGGATCGATGTTAAATATATTATCTAATATTTTTTGTTAGCGAACAAGGAACCAATTAATACAAGTAATTCTAATAATTCTCTATTGTGTATAAATAAAATTCAAATTGGACATTGAATTTGCAACGACTATAAACAAACTGTTGCACGATCAATATTTTGTAATAGTTGTTTATTTTTTCAATGGTTATGGTAAACGTTGTTATTAAACAAAAAAATTGCAACTGGTAGCATAAATCGTTGTACAATCATTACAAATAATAAGCCCACTCACAACATGTTGCAAAAATTGTTGCACAACTATTGCTAACAATGAGCCTTTTATAAGGCTTTATGTAATGTTGCAAAATATTAATAAATTTGTAACAAATACTTAAAACCCTTGCATAACCATTGTCCATTCAACTCTCTTTGACAACACTTTTATAAAATTGTTGCTTGACCGTTGTAATAAAGAAAAACGTTTAGCAAGTGTTTATGAACGGTTGTAAAAAATGTATTAGGCAATGGTTAATCTATAACCATTGCAAATATATTTAATTTAGAAACAGTTATTTCAACCGTTACGTAACAGTTGCAAATTATAGTTCCAACAACATTCATAAAAGTGTTGCACTAAAACCATTGCAAAATAGGGGTATTTTTTCTAGTGATCCTACAATCAACATAGTCGAGTGCTAGCCCACGCCTTCCCCCGAACACTCCCATGTATGCACGAGACAACCTGGAGTCCGTGGAGTCCGAGCCCGCACAACAAAAATAACTTATGTCCTTGTTGGAATTAATCATTTTTCTCTTAGTAAAATAACCCACCCTCCATAGGGTCACCACCCCATGTGCATATCCCAACAACAATACTCATATATATGTTGAGATAACTCATGGTGCCTTTCCAATGGGACTAAACTTTACAAAGCATGTTAAGAGCAAGCTCTCTTCATGTCAAGGAGCAAGAGCACCAACAATCCCCCACATATCTCATCATATATTGTGTCTATGGTTGAGCGTTCCTACAGTAACTGTCCATTTTGCATTAGGATAGATGTCGCTGACGACTTGAATCTTTCCGTATGGATTAAATAACAATATGATACAAGAATGGATTATGTCTTAAATTCGTAACCACAATTGTAATTCTTCCCACTCACAAGTATAGTTACATGTGCTTCTGGCTGCATATTAAAGGCCCTGTGCCAGCCTGGTTTCGGTGTATAATTTTGGGCGTCTACAAGTTTATCCTCAAGAGACGGCCTGATATCTCTTTCCATACACTAGGTAAGTTCTTTATTAAAGAGACATGGCATGAAGCCTTGCGCTTCCTTGCGGTGCTACGTCGCTATGACATGGCCTAAAGTCGAGGTATTACCCCTACCCGGGAACCTCATCGTAGTGTCACACTAGCAGCATGAGGTCACAGCCTCTTTGTAGTGCCATTCTATCCAGCATGAAGCCTAAGACTTCCTTGCGGTGTTACCCCCACAACGACATGGCTTACAAGGCCGAGGCTTTACCCCTACCTGGGTACCTCATCGTGGTGTCATGCCACTGTAACATGGGGTCACCCTCCCCTTTGTAGTGCTGTCTACAACTCTTTAATTTCATCATACGGCATTAGACTACCTGCCTATTTGCGGTGCAACGCCGCTATGACTTGGCTTGCAAAGCCGAGGCATTACCCCTACCTGGGAACCTAATGGTGGAGTCATCCCACTGTAGCATGGAGTTTTATCCTTGTAGTGTTGCGCTACCGTGCTTCCTGTAAGCACACCAGGCATTCACTCTGCCTGAGAACTTATTAAGGCATTTAAGCCAACCTCAACACAGGATCCGTTTTTCGCAGAAAATACATAGTAGACAACAGTAGTTATGGGTTCGTAACCCTTCCATGTTCCCAAGAACAAGTACCCACTGTTACCTGATAGTTTTCCAGTCAGTGGTCCTCCCTTGAACCGAAAGTTAGATGTCTAGTTGATTTTTTTTGAACTAATAACTTAAAACTTTATGGTAGGGTTACAAAAATATACTATCAGAATGCCTTCAAGCCCATCTTCCCTGCTGTGTCTTCTACCAGCTGACGCTTGAGGCCCTTCGTGAACGGATCCGCCAGGTTCTTCTGACTCTGAATATCGATTACTGCAATGACACCTCTCTTGATGAGATCGTTCACTGCCCTGTGCTTTAACCACACAGTTCTTTTTCAGTTGAAGAGATCATTTGATGCCACCGCCGCAGTCGCTTGGTTATGCAGTATATCGAAATTGGCGATATCTGTGCTCCAACCACTGGAAGATCATACATGAGCTCCCGAAGCCATTCTGCTTCATCAGCTGCGATATCAAGTACAAAGAACTCAGATTTCATAGAAGACCGCGAGAGCATAGTCTGCTTCTTCGACTTCCACGATATAGCAGTTCCACCCATTGTGAAAATGAATCCACCAGTGGACCTCTCGCTCTCCAACTCTGAGCACCAGCTAGCATCACTGAAGCCATCTACTACCAGTGTCTCTTCGCTGAAGTGCAGTACATATGTCTGAGTCTTCTTGAGATATCTCATAACATGCTTCACAGCTTTCCAGTACTGAATGCCTGGATTGCTTGTGAATCGACTCAGCATTCCCACAACGAAAGCTATGTCAGGCCTAGTGGCAGTAGTAACGTACATCAAACTTCCGATGACGCTAGCGTACTCCAATTGCCTGACGCTTTCCTTCAAGTTTGGCGCTAGCTTCTGATCACTTCGGTACGACATATCAATTATGGAAAGATCATGATACCCGTATCGAGTAAACATCTTCTCAATGTAATGAGATTGTGACAGTGCCAATCCAGTGTCCGTCCGGATGATCTTGAGTCCCAAGATAACATCAGTATCCCCCATGTCCTTCATACTGAACTTTGTCGAGAGGAACTTCTTTGTCTCAGTGACACAGCTTATAACCATACCTAGGATTAGCATGTCGTCCATGTACAGACAAACGATGACTCCTCTTCCGTCAGCAAATTTAGTATAGACACACTTGTCTATTTCGCTGACCCTGTAGTCGTTTGATCTGATAACTTTGTCAAACTTCTCATGCCACATTTTGGGAGCTTGCTTTAAGCCGTATAAAGATTTTACCAACTTGCAGACTTTGTCTTCTAGGCCTCTGACGACAAATCCTTCTGGCTGTTGTATATAAATCTCCTCGATCAGCTCGCCATTCAGGAATGCTGTTTTCACATCCATCTGATGTATCACCAGTTTGTATTGCTGCAAGGGCAATCAACAATCTGATGGTTGTCATCCGTGCTACTGGAGCATATGTGTCAAAGTAGTCGATCCCCTGTTTTGAGAAAACCCCTTGGCCACTAGCTTGGCCTTGAACTTGTCAATGGTTCCATCAGCTTTCATATTCTTCTCAAAGATCTACTTGCATCCGATGGGTTTACTCCTTCGGGTAAATCAACTAACACCCATGTGTTATTGGAGGTAATTGAGTCAATTTCATTGTCTATTGCCTCCTTCCAGAAAATAGCATCTCTGGTCTTCATTGCCTCATCATAGGGAAGCGGATCTGCTTCCACATGATAGGTGACGAAGTCATCTTCGAAGCTCTTCGGCCTCCATACTCGCTTCGTCAACGGCTCAGCGAGTTCTGGTTCGATAGTTGTTTCTCCACCAACAACTTCATCTTGGACTGGGTTCATATAAGACCTCAGTCTCATTTACACCTACATCATTCTCCAAAATATCTGGGAGAACAATATTTTTGTGTCGTGCAAACTTGTCTTCAAAGTATTCAGCATCGCGAGATTCGATGATATGATTTGACTCAATGTCAAGAAATCTTCGGGCATCACTCTTCTCGGCATATCCTAAGAAGATCGCCTTCGTAGTCCTTGTCCCCAGCTTCTGAATCTTCAGATCTGGGAGCTTCATATAAGCCAGACACCCCCACACTCGAATAACATTCAAGTTGGTCTGGCTTTGAACCAGAGTTCATGAGGAGTTATGTCAGAATTTGCATAAGGCACTCTATTCAGAATGAAAGTGGCCGTTAATGCAGCTTCTCCCCAGAAACATTTTGGAAGACCTGCAGTTAGCAGCATTGAGTTCATCATTTCTGTCAACATTCGGTTCTCTCTCTGCTACTCCGTTAGATTGAGGAGAATACGGAGAAGTAGTCTCGCAGATGATTCCATGTTCTTTGCAGAATGATGCGAATTCATGAGACCGATATTCTCTACGATCACTTCTTAACCTCTTGAGTTGTTGTCCAGTTTGTTGTTCAGCTTCGGCCATGAACTCCTTGAACTTCTCGAATGCTTCGTCTTTAGATTTGAACAAGTAGACGAATGCGTACTTAGAGAAGTCATCGATGAAGGTTATGAAAAACTTCATCCCGGCTTTTGTAGAGAATTGTTTAAAGTCACAGATATCGGAGTGTACCAACTCCAGAATATTCGTGCTTCAATTGACCCGATGAAAGGGTTTTCTAGTGATATTAGTCTGAGCACATACTTCACACTTCTCTACCTTACCCTCACATTTGGAGATAAGTCCTAGAATAGACATTTTGTTTATTCTTTTACAATGAACATGTCCTAGCCTATTATGCCACAACTCATGAGAATAGTCAGAAAGAGCGATTGTATTTATTTCATTAGACTGGTTTACAAGCTGAATTTTAAACATCGCTTCGGTTTGATAAGCCTTTCCGAAATATGTTCCTTCTTGGACATCACCATCTGACCAGCATTAATGTCCATCCTCAAACCTGTGTTGCTAAGCAGGCTCCCAGAGATCAGGTTCTTGGCAATCATCGGAACATACTTTACTCCTTGGAGCGTCAAAGTGTTCCCGGAAGTGAGTTTCAGCTCCACAGTCCCGATCCCCAGAATTCCAGCTTGGGCCTGGTTTGCCATGACAACCTTCTAGAAGTTGGCTGGTATATGACGAACCATTCCTTTCCAGAGCAGACATGGCATGTCGTACCGGTGTCTATCCACCAGTCAGAGTCAGTCCCCTCAGTTGTGACCTGAGCGATCATAGTAATGAGGTTGAAACCAAAGAAACCTTACTAGGCTCACCTTTCTCTGATTGTTTGGGCTTGGATCTGCATTCACTCTTATAGTGGCCCTTCTTGCCACAGTTAAAATAAGTCACATTGGACTTGGGCTTCTTCTGTTTGAAAGACGGTCCCTTCACTTTCAGATTAGGGAAGTCTTTCTTGTGGTGAGAAGCTGTCTGCCTCCCCTTGGAGTCTCTTGTCTGCACCAGATTGGCCTCGGCCAATTGTTTGGACAACGCGTCCATCTTCTGTTGAGAACGCATCTCGTCCTCAACGTGGATTTCTTGCAAAAGATCTTCCAGACTGATCTCGAGTTTCTTCCGATGCATTCTTGCATAGAACGTATTCCATCCAGCAGAAAGTTTCGAGATGATCCCTCCAACGACAAACTTGTCGACGAGGGGCATTTTTCATCGTCCAGTTTCTGACAAAGTTTCAGAAACTCCTCACTTAAGGAAGCATCGCCTTCTCATCTTCAAAGAGCCACTTGTGATATTTTTTGACGAAAAATATCTTGCTCCTGTTTTTGTCTTCTTCGTACAGCTTTTCCACAGACTCCCATATTTCTCAGGCACTATCCTTCTTTGAGTAGGATTCTGCCAGGGAATCCTTCATAGCATTTAGGATCAGAAGCCTACAAATGCTATTCTTCCTTCTCCATTTGGTCTGAAGTTTAGTAGTCGCAGTTATAGCGGCAACAGACCCAGTATCTGGAACAGTAGGTTCCTCTTCAAAGAGCACGTGATCAATGTCTCAGAGTTGAAAGGTGAGAAAGACCTTCCTCTTCCAGACTTGATAATACCCTCCATCAAACTTTTCCAACTTGCAGTAGTCAGTTTGGAGGAGTGAAGCATTAATGTTTTCCATCGTACTAATTTGCTTTGAGATTGTTAGTTCCGAGGCATAGATATAGATGGAAAACAGGAGTTCAGCAAGCCTACACAGTAGGTGCCACAAATGAGGAGTTTAGCAAGGTACCACAAATGAGGAGTTTAGCAAGCTACACAGTAGGTGCCACAAATGAGAAGTTTAGCAAGCCTACACAGTAGGTACCACAAATGAGATTGATTTCAAGAACAAAGTTAGGCCTCCCTGTCACGATCTGCACCCTGAAGAGGGGCACGAGTACGTGGTTACGTCCAGCCTACGCCACAGAATCGGCGGTAGAACGCTGTATAGGTCATCTATAAATACTACAACTAAACAGATAAAGGTACCTGTACAGTATATACACTCCGAATAGAGGTGACATAGCAATACAGTCTAAATCACAAAGTAAAACTAAGGTAGATAGCATGGAAAGGAAATATGATAGATGAAGGCAGGAAATAGGTTCAAGATCCACACAAGCCCAAAGCTAAACACAACATCACAGAATATAATATAAATACTACAATCTGAAAGTACTAGCTGGATCGCAGTCCAGGCAAACCTAACTAAGCTACACTACTCTGGGTGTGCCAAGTCTAGTGGCTCTACTATCAAGCCACGGTCCAGGTCTACTCCATCAGACTCGACCCCATAATACATCGGGCAATCTGCCTCAAAATTATCTGTAATATATCAACGGTATCCTGTCAGGAAAATGAGCAAGTACAAACACTAATAGCAGTTCCATATGAATTGACAAATTCTATAAGAGACAGTGTAATAAAATACAAGACAAATCAACAGGAAATATATATCAAGATGTGAGAACTGAATAGGACGACAATATATATATAGGATGACTTGGGAACTATCCGGAAGCCGAGTTACAACCCTTAAACCAAACAAGGACCGGGGTTGTAACCCTTCTCCCGAACAGAACTTAGCCTCCTATGATAAATAAATATAAAAGGTGCCTTGAGTTATTAGTGCGTTATGTGATCGGCTTGGGAAAAAACATGTTCAGGCTTTCCATCTGACCGGCTACGAACAAGTAACAAGTGTGAAGTAACAAGTGTGAAGAATAAGGTCGGTCACCATGGAAAGTTATGAACAAGTAGCTATGGAAAGTGACGAGTACAAGTGTGAAGAACAAGTGTGGATTTTGATCACACAACTACTAATAACTCCCCATCCACAAGTAGTATAAAGGATCCGGACATAACACGTCATGACACGAGATTCAAAAGCAGGTGATCAGCCCACTCCCAAGTCCATGTCTATACAAGTACAAGTAACAAGTCGAGTCTTGTACCTATATACCAAGTAATCCGGGAACAACATCTCATGACAAGATCCGACATATACTAGTCCGTGAACTATCATGTCTGAAAATTAATTAAGACACTACAACTGAATCGGATATAGCAGATATCAAGACAATAAAAACTATCAGTGAATGTACTCGCCTTTGATCCTGAGCTGATAAGGTGAACAGACGCTCAGAGTAATCACAGACCTATAGATAAGATGCCATGAGTCCAAACAGGGTTTAATAATGAAAGAAAAACTAATCTAGTCATGATATGCAAGTCTAAGTCAAAACTAGGTCAAACTAAGTCACACCAAGCTTAAACTAGGTCATACTAGGACAACCAAGGTCAAAGAACGTCACAGGAAGTCAATCCAAATCAACTAGGTCAATTTGGGTCAAGGGTTGACTTACAGTTGACTTTTGATCAAAAAGTCAACTCTGGTCAACTCTGGTCAACACTGAGTCAACTCTGGGTCAAACTAGTCAAATGTTGACCAACTGTTGACTTTCAGTCAACTGGTCAACTCTGGTTTGGTTTCGGTCAAATCTAGTCACTTATAGGCTAAGTTTGACTCTCGGTTGACTTTTGTTGACTTTTGGTCAAAATGGTCAACCGAAGTCAAAACTAGTCTAGGAGCGCTATTTCTGACCATTACCAACCAAGGAAACCAAATTCTAACCATATCTAAATTTCTAAACCCACATACCTTAGTTTTTAGGTAAAACCTACATTACCCTTTATAAGGTATTTCCGATACCTTGCCCATTACAAAGGAAACCCCGCTAATTCTCAAGATACTAACCTAGACTCCTTATGGTAGCTAGATACTATCCTATCTAGGGTTTACCTACCAAGAACTATAGGTTTCCTAGATATCTAGTCCATCTTAAATTACATGTTGGTTATCCTCATTACCTTACCATAATATTAGTCTAAACTTAACTAACCACTCACCCACACATACTTACTCACTCACTCATCATATGGTTCACAAATAGGCTCATACCTATAGGTTCACATATAGGCTCTCCTATAGGTTCACACACATGCTCACACCTATAGGCTATTAGCTACATATATAGGCTCACACACACACACTAAGCTCACACACACACAAACATATAGGCATATATAGGACTGATTTAGGGACAGGTATAGGCTGTCAATGGGGGCCAGTATGTAGGCTAATACATGGGCTGAATGGGGGCTGAAATGGACTGGTTTTGGGAGGCCAATGGCTGTCCAAATTGGACTGAAAATGGGACAGCTATAGGCTGAATGTAGACTGGTTTGGGGTGTGAAGGGGCTGTCCATTTTGGACTGGATTAGGAGTGGTACTAAGGCTGAACAAAGGGGCTAATATGGACAGGTTTGGGACTGGTTTGTGACAGGAAATAGGACTGCTATGGGTGCTTGGAAGGGGCTGATACATGGTCTAAATTGGGACAGTTAAGGACAGGTTTAGGACTGCTGCTATGGCTGTCAATGGGGGCCTGAATAGGCTAGTTTATGGACTGGTTTAGTGACTGAATATAGGTTGATTTAAGGGCTGGTTTAGGGACTGAATTGGGGGATATGGGGACAGGTTTTGGGACTAAATGATTGGGCTAAACCCCCCTCCAATCTGCTGAAATCAGCAGCTAACAGTCCCCCTTGTGGGGACTGTTCTGTTCTAAAATCAGTCCCCCTTGTGGGGACTGATACACTGCTGTTACCAGCAACTCTCCCCTCCTCCATTTCACTCATCACCCTCTCTACACTCTCTAATATCCCCACTCTCAAACACTCTTAAACATCTCTATCCCTCTATCACTCTCTATTCAAATACTCTAATTTCTAGATCAACACACACACACAAACTCCACCACCAATCTCAAACCTCCCCTTGCCCGAAATCTCCTCACACACAAACACAATAAATACACATATTGACACACCAATGTATACATTTTTTTCACCAATGTATAATATAAATATATAGATATATATATATATATATATATATATATATTATATATATATATATAATATATATATTATAAATTTATACATATAAATTTATATATAAATTTATATATAAATTTATATGTATACATAAAATTTATATATAATATATATATATATATTAATATAATATATATATATATATCTAATATATATATTTATATATATATATATATCAATGGTTATATATATATTAATGTCTCTATATATATATGTATATATATATATATATATATATATATATATATATATATATATATATATATATATATATATATATATATTATTATAATGGTTATATATATATTAATGTCTCTATATATATATGTATATATATATATATATAAAAATAATATATATATAAATATATATATATATTATATAATATATATATATATATATATATATATATATATATATATATATATATATATATATATACAATATGATACATTAGAAAAACACATCTCTAAACAAATAGAAATATGAGATTTAATCTCTAAATAATCACTCACACAATATATATAATATACAAGTGTCCAAAATAGGGTTTTTCCCACTAGGACACAATCCCACACAAAGGACACACCTATAAGTTTCCAAATGGACATGAAATGGAGACACAACCATGGGGGTCATTCCTATGGGTCTAAAATCATCCTATACGCATGAGAAAATAAAAAGGAGAAGGGATTTATACCTCCCGGTAGATCGAATCGAAGAAAAGCCTTTCCGATACGACACCGACACGTAGGAATCCCAAATGGACACGAACGAGCTCCGAATCCTCCCAAACTTGGCTAGCTTTCTCCTTAGCTTGAGTAGAGAAGGAAAGAAGAAGGTTGGGTGGAAGAATAAAGGGATTTGGTGGTGAAATCTATATAAAACCCTCTCTAAAATTTTGGAGAAGAACAAGAGAGAGAAAAATAGATGGATAATGACAAATGGGAGGCTCAACCCTATCCTTATTGTGGCTGGCCATAATAGGCCATGTGTCCCCCTATTGAAAGTCTAAAATAACCCCCACTAATCCTATTAATTAATATTAGGATAGGGTTAAAGGTTGAGGTCAAATTAGTCATGATTTAAGTCTCTAAACTAACCAAACCCTATCTATAAATAATTAGTCTAACCACTAACTAAAAATAATATCATGTGGGCCATGCCTAACTAATGAGTGGGTCCCACTAGAGTCACAACTACCCCGGGTCTCCGATACAAGTCGGATTGAGTTGAAATTCGAACCCGACTTAAATAACCCTAAAAAAATATCATAACTATAAAATAAATTCCAAAATATTCAAAAATGAAAAAAATAACCAAAATACCCCTGTTCCTAAAAACTGGGGGTGACACTCCCTACTCAGTAGGTGCCTTAAAACCTGAAGAACGAGTTACAGAAAGACAGAAGAAGAAGAAAAGGAGGATAAAATCTGCTGGGGTATAAAAACACCGTTGCTCAAAACAAGATTTGCCTCTATAAGATTCGCTTCCAGGAACCAGCAAGTTCAAAAGAACTTCTAGAATGCTCGTCAGTCAATATTTGTGACTTGAACGGGCTTCCTGAACATTACAGACTCCCTTAACTCTCTTCTTTGGTGCATCTTGGAAAGGTGGGAAGGGGGCTCTATTTATAGAGTGGAGAGACCTCACCATCTCTCATATCCGATGTGGGACTAAAATACCAATACTCTAAAATCGAGTTTGATGTTTTACATCATCCCACAATCACCATAGTCGAGTGCTAGCCCACGCCTTCCCCCCGAACACTCCCGTGCATGCACGAGACAACCTGGAGTCCGTGTCGAGTCCGAGCCCGCACAACAAAAATCAACTTACGTCCTTGTTGGAATTAATCATTTTTCTCTTAGTAAAATCACCCACATGGTTCCCTCCTTAGGGTCACCACCCCATGTGTATATCCCAACAATACATACTCATATATATGTTGAGATAACTCATGGTGCTTTTCCAACGTGGGACTAAAATTTACAAAGCATGTTGAGAGCAAGCTCTCTTCATGTCAAGGAGCAAGAGAACCAACAAAGATCCCTTAAATCACATATGTAAGAAATATAGCATCCACTATGAAACATCCAGTATAAAGTCATTGGTTTGTAATGTCTATAGCCTCTTGTCATCATTAGCCCATACTATCTCCATTGTTATTATTGTTTTTGTTTATTGTAAATATTTTTCTTTCCAAAGATACTTCTCCTTTATTATTTTTATCTTTGTTTTCACAAACTTCATGACACTGCCAATAGGTTAAAGCTCAGTGCACCTATTTGGTAACTACCAACTTGTCTATCAAGAAAACTGCCATGTCATATTCTGTAACTAAGAATGTTTTGATGTACAGGTTCTTTCTCCATTTTGCAGTTTTTTAGTCGATTTCCCAACCAAAACAATCAGCGGTTATCCCAACATCTGTTCGATAGTTTCTGCAATAGATGTCATTCTAGCTGAAGAAGTTTCCACCAATCCGCAAATGTACTGCCTTTACCACAACAATCTTGTTATTATGGTTAAATCAGGTTCCGAGGGTGCAAAAGAGAAAAAAAAGGAATAATGTTGCACCACCTTTTTAAGTTTTACCATGACATCATATTGCAATTAAAATTCACTTCAAGTCTTCAACTAGTTCTCAACTCATTGAGCAATGTAATTGCGGCAAAATCTCACAACATAAGATAATCACCAAATGACATAGCTTTATGCAATTTAATTAATAAAATGTATATTCAATAATGCCTTTGTGTCATTTTTAGTCCATGTGGATATAGAACTATAAAAGTATACAAGCACCTAGTTGACTTTATAAGATTCTCGTACATTATAACTTATCTAATATCATATTTTCTTCTATAGACAATTTCATTCATGATATTTCTCCACATGCTTCACTTAATTGGGGAAAGGATTGAAAAATTTCAAACTAAATTAGGTCGTGCAAATTTCCAATTAACCTTCATTAAAGATTAAACATCAAAATGTGAATCTGTCAAGGGCCATCTCCTTCGTAATATTAACAAATGTTGTATCCTTATTTCCAGCTTCAATCAAAGTTTATTTAAACCCTTTCTTTAACTACTATACTATCTCTCCTAGTAAATGGTACTATTGGTTTGCATAAGTGCGTTGCACATGTCGAAATCACCTTAGAACATTTTCTCTCATCTTATCCTCAGTTGGCCAACATCTCGAACTATATATCTAAAGTGATATTAAAGTGGCATGGTGATGAAGTGGCAAGGACTTTAGCAAGCTTTTAAAAAGTTGACGCCTCACCACCTTACACAGGGCCTAGGCTAATGGTGCATAGACAACAAGAATTTAGGAGGGTTGGTCATGAGATGCCCGTCTCAGTCCGACTCGACCCACCTCGGTCCACCTCAAGTGCGTAGCATCTTGACTTCAAAGTTTAAACAACCCAATTATTAGAAAAAAAAGATTTTAGACCAAATTACAGGTTTAAGTGAAATGAAAAACGAATTAAATACGAAATAATAATATTTTTCCCTAATTTGAGACACTAGAAAAAGAATATAGATCCACCTATGGGCTATGTTTGCCATAATTTGAGACTCGCACTAAGAGAAATTAAGATCTTCCCTCTCTTTGTCACACCATCCTAATTTAAGACTCATTTCTTTTCCTTTTTGCTACCCCTCGGGTCGATGAGATACTTGATAACAACTTGGGGACTCTATTTGAGATACCGATCATATCAGTGATACACCACCAAGTATACCATTTTCGAAGGGGTTTGATAAGATGACTTGTATGGAAAAAACTAGTGAAGTCCAAACAGGCCGAAACGTCAGCTAAATCAACCGATATATCGGCCAAACAGGCTTATATGTCAACCTGCCTAAGTGTGGAATGGATCATTCAGTTTTAATCCAATGACAAAAAAGAACTCGCTTAGAATATGTCCTCTCTCATTGGTGTTTAATGTGACTTAGAAAATTAGTATGTGTATATGAACCTTATTTTAAAATTAAACTATAGACTAATTTTTGTTATTTATATTTATACTCTAAAATATTTTCATACATGACATCTATGAAATGAATTATTATCTTATAAAACTATGAGCTCATATTTCCCTATATGTCTAATATATTGCTCAATATTCAATTTTCAATATGGCAACAACCCAACTGACATGGGACTGATATCTGATATCAAAAAATCTTGCTTGGGGCATAATAATGTTTTAGTAACTATATGTTTGTCTTAACCTATTTATTGCACAAGCCAAACTTTTTGTCTTGAGGCCTCCACCTTGCCGCCTTGAGGCCCCGCTTAGGCTTTTTTGGGCTTTGCCGCCTCGCACCGCCTTAAGAAAAGCATGGACTTTAGCAACAAAAAAAATAATAATCTAAAAGTTTTACACCGCTGCGTGAACCCAACTATCACCAACAAAATGTCATGTAGCCTACGGGGTGGGGGATGGGGAGGGGGTTGTAATATTATAAATATTTAACCCTAAACCAACACAACTTTGAAATCTTGGTATAGTGACAGGGATTTTAAAACTCTCAATGTATTAGGCACTCATCCATAATAGTTCTCTCGCTTTAGTTACCTGTCATATTTTTGTTATTTTCTTAACTTTTTCACACCACTCCAATATATAGACATGGTTGGTCTTTATTGTTGTTTAATAGAATTATCCTTTCAAGGGAAATTCAACAGTTACGAAACATTAGTGTTTACTACAACTGTCCAGCTTAATTTTTGTGAACACTGAACAAATTTCTCAATCTCCTATTGAAGTTGATCTTAAATAGTAAGTAGCTATTGGACATCAAAATAAACTATTCAGTTTTGTTTTCTTGAATTCTTGATGAAGTTGAATGTCAATACTCTATTTTTCTCAAACTATAAAACCTAGAAGACCAGTTGGCAGCCATGAAGTATATATATATATATATATATATATATATATATATATATATATACTCAACTTTTGCACACCACTCCAATATATAGACATGGTTGGTCTTTATTGTTGTTTAATAGAATTATCCTTTTAAGGGCAATTCAACAGTTACGAAACATTAGTGTTTACTACAACTGTCCAGCTTAATTTTTGTGAACACTGAACAAATTTCTCAATCTCCTATTGAAGTTGATCTTAAATAATAAGTAGCTATTGGACATCAAAATAAACTATTCAGTTTTGTTTTCTTGAATTCTTGATGAAGTTGAATGTCAATACTCTATTTTTGTCAAACTATAAAACCTAGAAGACCAGCTGGCAGCCATGAAGTATATATATATATATATATATATATATATATATATATGGAGGAATCGGGATCCCCGTTCTTAAGTATCCCCGCATGTTTTCCAAAATAGTGATTGTTGGTTTTTTGACTGTTCATATTGGATCCTTAAACTACCCAATTCTCGTAAAATTTTGATATAATCTGAATGGTCAAATAATACAATCAAACGGCTGCTATTTCAGAAAACATGCGGAAGTTCTTAAGATCGGACCTCTCTCTCTCTATATATATATTCTCAATCTCTCTCTCTCTCTCTCTCTCTCTATATATATATATATATATAGAGAGAGAGAGATTGAGAATATATATATAATATATATATATATATATATATATATATATATATATATATATATATATATATATATATATATATTTTGACTAGTAAGGCATATTCATGACTTCATAAGTAATATATATTTAGTAAGGCATATTCATGACTTCATAAGTAATATATTACTTATGAAGGCATATTCATGACTTCATAAGTAATATATATATATATATATATATATATATATATATATATATATATATATATATATATATATATATATATATATATATATATATATATATATATATATATAATACCAAGGACTAGTAAGGCATATTCATGACTTCATAAGTAAAACTAAGAGTCTAAATTTCTTTCACTATAGTCATCAAATTTTAGTTTAAAACTATGTAAAATTTTAAAAAAGAAAGAGAGTTTGAATTATAAAACAAAAGTATAAAACCTATATTTTAAACCATAAGTTGATGCCCGATAATTTGCACTAGAAAATGCCCACCAAGTACCAAAACTTAAAAGTTGAAAATACAAATAAATAAAAGCTCGGATACATGCACAGTAAGTACTCGGTACGCCTTCCTAAATGGAGTACCCATGCTTCGTAGGTTGGCAGGAATATAGACTTTATCATTATGGTCACGCAGGTTTATGCAACATAAGAGCTAGCACAATATTATGTTTAGGTCAAATTCCCAAAATAGTAAGCTTAATTTTATAAAATAAAAAATGTAATGTCCATGGTTGCATTTGCTAGTACTCTAACAATATATAACTTTAAATTCCTAAGAACCAGAGATTCATATGGTTTTGTAGAGAATAATTGTTGTATATTTTATTGATTGGCTACTCCATTACTTATAGGGAGTCTAGCTCCTCTTCATACTACATTTTCCAATGTGGGACTAAATCCCTTAATAGTTCTCAACACTCCCCCTCAAGATGGGTGATAGATATTAATCATTCCCATTTTATTACATAGCTTCGACAAACTTAATGAACTAAGACCCTTAGTCAGACAGTCTGCCACTTGTTCTTCTGAGCGAACATGATCAATCTTCGGTATCCCTTGTTCCAGCTTCTCTTTGATGAAGAATCGATCGATCTCGATGTGCTTCGTTCTGTCGTGCTGAACTGGATTGTTAGCTATACCTATTGCAGCTTGACTATCGCTCAGAAGAAGTAACGGTGCTTTCTTGTCCAGCTTCAACTCTGTCAGCAACGCTTTCATCCACAGCAACTCCGACACTCCTAAAGCCATTACTCTGTATTCTGCTTCAACTGTAGACCGTGCTACCACTGACTGTTTCTTGCTTCTTCATGAGACCAAGTTTCCTCCTAAAAAGACACAATATCCCGTGGTAGACCTTCTATCGTCTATGCAGCTCGCCCAGTCTGCATCGCAGTATCCTTCAACTTCTATACATCCATTCTTCTTGAACCATAGCCCTTTCTCCGGCGTCCTTTCAGATATCTCAAGATCTGAAATACTGATGACCCGTTCTTGGATCATGCATGTAGCGACTTACTACACTCATCGCAAATGAGATATTAGGGCGAGTGTGCTCCAAATAAATCAATCTCCCTACAAGTCATTGATATCTTTCACGATCAACTGGCTCTCCTGCTTCTGCTCCCAACTTGTACTTCTGGTCAATTGGAGTGACTGCTGCTTTGCATCCCAGCATCCCTATCTCCTTCAGCAGATCTAGTGCATATTTTCTCTGTGAGAGAACAATTCCTTGTTCGCCTTTACACACCTTGATACCTAGAAAGTACCTCATCGCTCCTAAATCCTTTACCTCAAACTCCTTCGCGAGTTTTGACTTCAGCATAGCGATCTCGACTTCATCATTACCTGTGATTACTATATCATCCACGTATACAGCAAGTATAGTGATATGGCCTCTTGTATGCTGAAGAAAGATCGTATGATCTGTAATTACTTGATGGTATCCCATGCCTGTAACAGCCTTTCTGAATTTGTCAAACCAGGCTCGAGGAGATTGCTTGAGTCCATATAGCAACTTCTTTAGTTTGCACACTTTTCCATACGATGTCCCTCCGTCTGATTCTGTAGCATAGCACCCTGGAGGGAGTTTCATGTACAGTTCTTCTTGTAGATCCCTATGGAGAAAGGCATTTTTTACATCTAACTGGTATAGCTTCCACCCATAGTTTGCTGCAATGGAGACCAGAGTTCTTACGGTGCTCATTTTCGCTACTGGAGTAAAAGTCTTATCATAGTCGATGCCATATGATTGTGTGTATCTTTTTGCAACCAACCTTGCCTTGTATCGTTCCACTTTTCCTTCTGACGTCTCCTTTACTGTGTACACCCATTTGTATCCCACAGTTTTCTTCCCCTTGGGTAATGGAACCAGCTTTCACGTCTTATTTTTCTCCAGTGTCCCATGTTCTTCCATCATTGCAGCTTTCTACCTTGGATCTTTCTTTGCTTCCTACCAACACTTAGGCAACGAAGTAGAGTCTAATGATGCAATGAAGGCTCGATAATTCGAAGAAATGTTAGAATAAGATAGGTAGTTGGCAATATCATGTTCATAATCATCAAAATGACTAGGAGCCTTACCCGCATTGATACGAGAAGATCTCCTTAAGGGAGCAATAGGGGGTAGAGAGATCTACCATCAGAGTCAGAGAGATCCGTATCAGAATCAGATTGATTCAGTGCGAGGGCAACATCTGCAAGAGTTGGAGCAGGAGTAGACGAGGGACTTGGTACAGTAGGCACAGGGTACGGTACAGGCACAGTACTGGACTTCTGCTGTCTTCTTCTGTAGACTTGGAGCTCCTTTTCTATTTTCTGTTGCTCCCCCTATTTAACATATGTATCTTCTTCATCTTCTGTATCAGAGTCACTGCTTTCTCCTCATTTCATCCAGTTTTCCACGACCGGGCATGGGACCGATCCGACCACTACAGATGGGCTTATTTTCTCCCCCTCACATCTAACACCCTCTGTGTTAGGTGTGTCACCAAACGCTGAACCATCATCCGAACCATAATATGGTTCCAGTTCTCTGAATGTAACGTCCATGCTTACAAACATCTTCCGCTTAACTGGGCTCCAAAATATGTATCCCTTCTGAGTTACCGTGTATCCGATAAAGACACATTTAACCGTTCTAGGATCCAGTTTGCCAACTCATGGCCTATTATCTTGGACAAAACATACACACCCAAATACTTTCGGTGGAACAGTGTACTTGGTTGCACCAGTAAGCATCTCCAACGGTATCTTCCAGTCCAATACCTGAGATGACATTCTGTTGATGAGATAAGAGGCCGTTAACACCGCCTGCCCCCATAAGTGTTTCGGGACATTCATAGCCAGCATCATCGTCCGTGCGACCTCCAGCAGATTTCTGTTCTTCCGTTCGGCCACACCATTTTGAGCCGGTGTATAGGCACATGAAGTTTGGTACAGTATTCCATGAGTGGATAAATACTTAGCAACCTTCTTATTTGTATACTCCGTCCTATTGTCAGACCGTAAGCACTTAATTTTAGTGCCATATTGTGTTTCTACCCGGCGATGAAAGTCTTGAAATGCCTCAAAGACGTCACTTTTATTCTTCATAAGGTAGACCCATGTCACGCGAGTATAACAATCAATAAAAGTGACGAACCATCGAAAACCGTTAATACCGGTTGTAGGACAAGGGCCCCATACGTCCGAATGTATCATATCAAATGCAGCTGAACTTCTACTTCCTGAACTCACATACGTGCTTCTGGTATGTTTACCCAATTCACATGCATTACAAAATAACTTCTCTTTATTAGCCCTTTGGTATAAGGACGGATACATTCGACTAATAATTTTAAAAGAAAAATGACCGACACGCTGGTGGTGGAGTAGCAATTAATCTTCTACACTGCGTCATGAAACTTCCTGTGGTGTGTTCGCTACCAAAGATGCCAATACTTTGTCCAGTCCAGTCATGTCCAAGTACCACAGTCCCTTATGCCATGTGCCAGTCCCTAGTCGTCGTCCTGTCCCCTTCTTCTGAAAAGTAACCGTAGGAATGTCAAAGGAAACAGTACAGTTAAGATCAAGAATAATGGCACTAATAGAAAGAAGATTGACAGGAAAAGACGGAGCATGTAAGACATTGGTAAGAGTGAGAGAAGGGGTGCATGCGACAGTGCCTTTATCCATGACGGGGCTGGAGTTACCATCAGCAGTCTGAATGCTCTCCTACGTCGGTAGGTGAGTATAGTCCAGGAACTCACCGAGGGACCCCATGACATGGTGAGATGCCCCAGAGTCCATAATCCAACCTGGTTGCTGGACAGCTACTGCAAGAGCACGCGCAGGAATACCTGTGCTGGTTTGGGCAAAGCAAGTGATGTGATCCCCCGAGGTAGATGATATCCCATGACTGCCGTCCAAACCCAGCTTCGTGCTTCGTAACCTCACGAGGAACTCCTTCTCAAGAGGGGTTAACTCATCCATGTGATTTTCTCCCCCTTCCTCCGCCAGATTAGCTTTGTGTCCTCCAAAATAATTCTCTTCTACCAGTATAACCACCTCTACCACCTCGACGTCCTCCGCGGTCCCGTCTACGATCACTCGACTGACTTTACAGCGATTTTGGAAAAAATCTGATGTAATGCCCTGAGTCACCACAGTTGTGGCAAACACCAACCACAGAGGGAGGCTGATTGAAGGCGGCAAGGGTAGACTTCTCAATAGCGACTTGCTCCCCCTGGAAACAACCCTTGTTGGACATCAACTTCAATCGAGCCCCTTCTTGTGCCATGGCAGCTATGGCTTCTTCTAAGTTTGGAAGCATGGGCTGTGCTAGGAGTACATTCCTTCTATGCTCAAACACAGGGTTAAGACCCTTCAAGAACTTCATCATCCGTTGTCACGAAATATAATCCAAGAACTTTTAGAAATATTTTGCAAATGTTGGTTCGACTTGTGCATCTTCCATCCCAAGAGGATCATAGTGATCAAGATCAGACCAGTACTTCTTCAACAGTGCTGCTTACTCAGAGATGGTACGGTCATCCTGGGACACCCTATCAAGTTCATCCTGCAGTTGGAAGACCCGCATAGGATTGCCTGAGCCTGAGTATATATCCTTCAAAGTCTGCCATATATCAGCAGCAGCCTCCATCGCCTCTACATTGCCCGGTACCTGGTCGATCAAGGAGGCTGTCAACCATCCAGCCACAACATTGTTAATAATTTTCTAAATAGCAAACTCCTTTGAGGAGGGATCATTTGGCGCCTTAGTTTGGCCATTGACGTAGCCAACCAAGCCTCGTCCCTTCAGCGTCCGCATTGCCTGCCGTGACCATTTCAAGTAGTTGGACGTCCCCTCCAACTTCGTCACCAGCTTGTCCAGCTTCCCCATTTTGTAGGGTGACGGATCCACATCAGTATGGATCACACGTGGGGTTGCCTCAGTTAATCTCTTTGATAAAATATCATCAACCAAGGCCCTCATCTCTTCTGCTGTCAGTTTACCACTGATTGAATCTATGGCGTCTTCAACTGTGATTCGTCGTCGTCGTCGTCTTCGTCGACTTCGTCGTCGTCGTCTTTATATAAAGTCTTCAACAGAGACTTTACGAATATGCGGTTAACGTGGCCAACACCGGCACGCGCATGTAGATCCTAATTTGCAGATCGAGAACGAAAAAATAAAAAAGAATTTTATAATTTCGGAGGGCGTAATCGAGGAACAGATGGTGCAAATAAAGCGTTTGACGTCCATCCGTCTTCGAATAACCGCCCACATAATCTCTCACGCAAATTAGGATTTTATTTTTTTTGTTTTGAAAAAAACGGGAAGGGAGGTCGACAGCAGTTGGACGGAAGAGGGTGGGGGGGCATCAGGGGGGCAGCATCATGGGGGGTTCGGCGGCGACAGCAGAGGGGAGGGCATCGGGGCAGCCGGGGGGGGGGGGGGTCGTCAGGGGGGGCAGGGAGGGAGGGCGTCAGTGGCAGGGGGGCGTCGGGGCAGCAGGGGGGCGGCAACAGGGGGGCGGCGGAGGAGGGGGGCAAGGGGGCGTCGGCGGCAGGGGGGCATCGGGGGAGGGGGGCAGGGGGGTGGGTTGTTGTATATTTTATTGATTGGCTACTCCTTTACTTATAGGGAGTCTAGCTCCTCTTCATACTATATTTTCCAATGTGGGACTAAATCCCTTATTAGTTCTCAACAGGTTTTACTGAACAGGAAATTATTTTCAGTTTTAGAAATATTGTTTTTCAATCAGGCTGTAAGAATCAATATAAAGGCTACTGGGCACAAAAAGTAGGTACAGATGACAAAGAATTGGTTCAAGAAGATGAAGAAATTAATCTTGAACTATCGTTATAATCTAAGAATATGTCATACCGATGAGCTCCCTGATATTTCCTTTTTCAACTCTGCAAGATCATCATCCACAGAAGAGGTTTCTAGCAATGCAAACTACAAAGGTTTACAAATTCTGAGTTAGAGACATGCGTGACGGGGTTCATAGAAAAATAACCACACACTTCACATTATAGAAGCTATCTTTCCTTCTAGATCATCAGTTGTTAGCTGATTAAGTGCCTCTGCTTGGGACTCCATAGCCATTACTGTTAAGTTAGAGCCAGATAATCCAGGAAATTCCAGTCATTAATTGTGAAATGTAGAAAAAAGCTTTTATGCTCTGATGATGTTATATTATATTTGTAACTAATGTAAATATGGCCCATAAGCCCAATCGTGTAGACACAATATATATTGTAATCAGCCTCCAACAATAAAAACAAGGCATTATTATTTGCTACATGGTATCAGAGCCTCCAGAAAAACCCTAGCTGCCAAAACCAATATACCTCCACCGGATTTCGGCGTCCGATCCGGCGCCCCTCCTCCCGGCTCGACCAGCGGCTCCCGTCTATCGACCCGCAGATCCCGGCGCCCGACTGCACCGGTCAGCCCCTACCCGCGGATCCTGCGTCTGACTGTGACAGCCCCGCCACCGACCACCGTACGCCGCCCGCTCCCGCGCCTGACCGTGCCAGATCCGGCGCCGCCTGCCGTCGACCTACACAGCCTGCCGCCATCTCCTACGTGCCCGATTCGGCGTACCGATCGCGGCAGGTTCGCCGTGAACCCCGTCCAGCAGCGGCCGATTCGCCGTCGACCCCGTCCATCAGCGGACGATTCGCCGCTCGTTCGGCCGATCCGTCGGAGTTGTAAAAATTTTTGTACACCTGACATCCACGATGGCTGATGATACTGCGTCCAGCTACTCCGTCGCGACTGGCAGTGGCGGTGCACGCAACCCAAATTATCCTAATCCGAAGGATCCATATTTTCTGAGTTCTTCTGATCAACCAGGAAATATCATTACTCCTATTGTTTTCCATGGACCGAACTATGCTGAGTGGTCTCGGTCGATATGTCTCTCTCTCTGATCTCTAGGCGAAAGATCACTTTTCTGGAAGGTACTGAAATCAAACCTGTTAATGATGCTAGTAAATTGCTTGATTGGAGATGTGTGCAAGCGCTATTGGTTCAATGGGTTCTTAATACCATTGATCCGTCTCTGAATAAATCTTTGCCGTACTTTGAGGAGGTTTATCCATTGTGGAACTTGTTGGAGAAAAGATTTGTTATTAGTAATGGCACTCGGAAGCAACAAATTAAGGTAGCTTTGGCTGAGTGTAAACAAACGGCTTCGATGTCTGTGGAAACCTACTTTGGAAATTTGTAGTCTTTGTGGGATGAACAAGCTGCTTATTTCCCATTGCCTACTTGTACCTGTGGTGAACTTGCTGCAAAGCTACATGCTATGAGGGATGAAGACCACTTTCAGGACTTTATGTATGGATTGAATGCTGAGTTGTATTGTCATACCCGATCTATTCTTCTGGCTCAGGATCCTCAGCCAAGTTTAGATCGGGCATACCAGGCAGTCCGTGAGGAGGAGGATATGCAAAAATTTCAGTTCCAATCCGCTGCTGAAGAGGTGTTGGCACTGGCTATCAAGACTTCACCTCGTCTTTCTACTACTTCTAATAGTAGGACCTCAGATTCCAGGGACAAATCATGTATGATATGTACTCATTGCAAGAAAATAGGTCATGATGTTGTAACTTGCTTTGCCAAGATTGGCTATCCAGAGTAGTGGGAGACTCGTCCTCGGCGTGAGGGCGAACGTGGTGCTAGTGGTAGCAGAGGCCTGGCACCACAGCAGAGATGTGATGGGGGACGCGGGGCTGGTGGCGCAGGGGTTGTTCATCATGTCGTCGCTGCTGGTCATGGTGTCCCTGCTAGTCTTGCTGGGAGTTCGGCGGATATGATACATGGAGGGTATCCTTCGCCACTCTCAAGTGAACAATGGCAGAAACTGATGAGCTTGCTGGGTAACGACAAACCTTCCATCCCTGGTTCTTCAAACTCTGATCGTTTGATGGGTAAGAATTCTTCTGTCACTTGGATATTCGATACTGGGGCTAATTTTTATGCGACAGGTTCTCATGACTGTTTAGTTGATTGTTTTGAGGGCCCTGTCTGTCCTGTGATTTTGCCTGATGGGAGCACTATTGAGGCTGTTCTGAAAGGTAAAGTAATTTTGACTGCTTCATTGGTGTTGACGGATGTTCTTTATGTTCCGACATTAACTTGTAATTTGATCTCTGTCTCACAATTGATTGGTGCCAGAAATTATGATATGTTATTTACTCCTGATTTCTGTTTTGTTCAAGACCGAAGTACGAGGATGGTGATTGGAGTAGGTGAACAAAGGGGTGGACTTTACTTCTTGGGGGAGGTTCTAGCTTCTTTGGCTTCGGTGATCCTGGCATGCAAAGAGAGTGATTCCGAGGTTTGGCATAGTAGACTGGAACATCCTTCAGATAAAATAATACATACTTTACCTTTTCTCTCTGGTAGTAGTGTGTTTTCTCATAAGGCTTGTGATATTTATCATCAAGCTAAACAGACTCGTGATGCTTTTCCTGATAGTAGTAGTCGTGCTTTGAGATGCTTTGAACTTATACACTGTGATCTATGGGGACCATATCGTGTTCCATCATCTAATGGGGCACGGTATTTTTTGACTTTTGTGGATGATTTTTCTAGAGCTGTTTGGGTTATTTTATTGAAGGATAAGTGTGCTGTTTATTCTATGTTTCTTAAATTCATTGCTATGGTGAAGCGTCAGTTTGGGGCTGATATACGTCGTGTGCGGAGTGACAACGGCACTGAATTTAATTGTTTACGAGATTATTTTTTATCTCAAGGTATATTGTTCCAAACATCTTGTGTTGGGACACCTCAACAGAATGGAAGGGTGGAAAGAAAACATCGACATATTTTAAATGTAGCTCGGGCATTGATATTTCAGGGTTCTCTTTCTGTGGATTTTTGTGGAGAATGTGTTTTGGGTGCATGTTATTTGATAAATAGAACACCTTCTAGTATCTTGCATTTTAAGTCTCCTTATGAAGTTTTATATGGTTCGGCTCCTTCGTATGATCATTTACGTATTTTTGGTTGTCTGTGCTATGCGTATGATTTGAAATTCCGACATGATAAATTTGCTAGCAGGAGTAGAAAATGTATCTTTGTTGGGTATCTCCTTGATAAAAAGGGATAGAAACTGTATGATTTGGAGACTGGTAAATTTTTTATGTCCCATGATGTTACTTTTTATGAAAAAGAATTTTCTGGGTGTGGCTCTGCTAGCGAGATGTCTTCTGCGACACGTCATACATCTGTTGGGGTGCCGGAAGATGATATAGAGGTTTTTTGGATGGTGCCGGCTGCGGTTGCTGAGGCTAAAGTGGTTGCTGGCGGCTCGACACCGAGTGGCGAGGATGCACAGGTAGCTACAAAAGTATTGACAAGAGAGTCTGCTGGGGGTGATGCAGGTACTACTGATGATACAGGGGATACAGTGTTGCCAGAGGTGCCGGACGAAGTAGTATTGGGAGAAGGAATGAGAAAGAAATCACAGCCAGTGCGATTGCAGGATTTTTTGATGAATACTGTTCGAAGTAAAAGTCCCTCCTTCACCACAGTTCATATGTTCTCGTCACTTCCTCAGGTACTTCGTATCCTCTAACACAATTTCTAAGTTATGACATATTTACTGCTGGACACAGAGATTTTCTTGCAGCTACCACTGTAGGTGTTGAGCCTACTTCATATCGCCAGGCCTCGTGAGATTCAGGCTGGCGCACGACTATACAAACTGAAATACAGGCTCTAGAAGATAATGGGACATGGAGTCTTGTCGATTTGCCTCTTGGGAAGAAAGCATTGGGAAGTAGATGGGTGTATAAAATAAAGTACAACTCCGATGGCAGTGTTGAGCGCTTAAAGGCACGGCTGGTTGTGTTCGGTAATCATCAGGTTGAGGGGATCGATTATTCAGAGACATTTGCTCCAGTAGCTAAGATGCCTACAGTTAGGGCGTTCTTGGCTGTTGCAGCTGTGAGAGGCTGGACTTTGTACCAGATGGATGTGCACAATGCTTTTCTTTATGGAGATCTGACAGAAGAAGTGTATATGAAGTTGCCGCCAGGTTTTTCGCATAGTGAATCCAACAAAGTGTGTCGCCTATGTAAGTCTCTATATGGATTGAAACAGGCACCACGTTGTTGGTTTGCTAAGCTTGCAGCTTCCCTGATATCCTATGGATTTATTCAATCTCATTCCGATTATTCCTTTTTCTCTCTTTTTAAAGGGAAGGTAGAGTTACATGTTTTGATCTATGTGGATGATATGATCGTGTCTGGTAATGACTCAGGTGCTTTAGATGCTTTCAAAAAGTACCTTAGTTCTTGCTTTCACATGAAGGACCTTGGTGTGTTGAAGTACTTTATTGGCATAGAGGTGGTTCCGAGTGCAGAAGGAATTTTCTTGTGTCAAATGAAGTATGCTTTGGACATCATTTCAGAATGCAGCTTGATGGGGTCTCGACCTGCTGGCTTTCCCATGGAGCCCAATCACAAGCTGGCAGAATCGACTAGTCCAAAGATGGCGGATGCAGAGACTTATCGGAGGCTGGTTGGGAGCTTGATTTATCTATCATTTACTCGCCCTGACTTAGCCTAAGTTGTGCATATCTTGTCTCAATTCTTACAAGAGCCTCGACAAGATCAATGGCATGCTGTTTTGAGAGTTGTCAGATATCTCAAACATGCACCGGGATAGGGTATTCTTTTGGAAGCTGATTGTGATCTCCGTCTTTCTGGTTGGTGTAATTCCGACTGGGCCAGTTGTCCCTTGACTCCCCGCTCTGTTACAGGCTGGTTGGTGTTTCTGTGGGGGTCTCCTATTTCTTGGAAGACCAAGAAACAACCAACAGTTTCCCGCTCTTCCGCTGAAGCTGAATACCGATCTCTCGCTGCGCTTGTTTGTGAGTTGAAATGGTTGAAGGAGTTATTGGTATATTTGGGCATTCGCCAGAAGTCTGCTATGTCGGTGTATTGTGACAGTCAGTCAGCCCTGCACCTGGCTCAGAATCCAGTATTTCATGAGCGCAGTAAGCATATTGAGGTGGATTTGCATTTTGTTCGCGATGCTATTAGAGATGGTACCGTAATAGCCTCGCATGTTCCTACTTCTTTCAACTGGCTGACATCTTCACCAAGCCCCTTAGAAAGCATGTGTTTGATTCTTTACTTTCCAAGTTGGGCATTTGTGACTTGCATGCTCCAACTTGAGGGAGGGTGTTAGATTATATTTGTAACTAATGTAAATATGGCCCATAAGCCCAATCGTGTAGACACTATATATATTGTAATAAATCCCCATCAATAAAATAAGGCATTATTATTTGCTACAGATGACTCATAAATTTCTTGTACAACTAATGCAAAATCCTATATCTTGCTACGAAACATTGAAGACGAAGAAAAACAACAAGCAGAATCAGGGAACCTAAAACGTTTAATGGAAAAGCCATGCAAGCTTGTGTGTCTCATGTGTACATATACATATGCATGTTCATGAATGATCAGTTGGGCGAGTACTCGAGTATGTGCTTGTTTTGTGTATTTGTGGGTGAGAGGGTGTGTATCGGTCCACGTTCTTTACACAAATAGATGCACCGAGTTGAACATACTACCTCGATTTGGCAAACTAATTGGCAGAGTAGACAGTAAAGTAAGAGTGTCAAGTATTAAGCTTAAGGAAAGTCTACCTTTCTCTTCCATCTTTTCAAATGCTTTCACTCACCTTTGTTGCTATTCCAAGAAAAACAAAGGTTCAATTTCAAATAGTTGAAAGAAGCAAAACTGAGATCATAACTAAAAACAGAATAGTAAAGAGACTTTGCCGATTGTGCACGAGCTTTTAGAGTCTCTTTCTTTAACCTAGCCTCTTGTATCTTGCTTTCCAAAAGATACAGAAAAAATAAAGCAGTAAAATCACTAACATAAACTGTCAAGTTACAAGAGGGACAGATTCGACAGAACTCAAGGAAATATATGACAAATTTAACAAACAGAATGAACCTTGATGATTCAACCAACATCCTCATGCATCGTATTATTCTCTTTGTTTCGTGAGGATTATCTTAACATCTACTAATCACAAGATATGAAGTTCAAATAAATATTAACCTTAACAATAATAGTTCATTCACAAAGGCATTAATCTAAGAATTGTACGATACATCATTTGTCATTGGAATATGCAGAAATAAGTCATGCATCAAAAAATATCACGATTTTGCCTATAATAGTGGCAAAAGCCAACAATATTTGCTAGACATGCCAGAGTGCATTATCTGAAGTGACAGTGATGCACTGGTTAAAGATGATTCAAACTAAAGATTTGATGGCATGAAATTTATAAAGGGATTAAACATAATTTACATTGCACATTCCATCAGTCTAGGTTTTCTGTTTCTTTCCTCCTTTAGTTGAACAAGGAAGACTTAAGTACAAACATAGGCGGACTAGAAAACTTTATGTCAGGTTCAAATAAAAATGTTATGTGGGCAGTGTATTGAACCAGACAGCTTCTTTATTTTTCAATGGTTTGAACAATAACAGCGAAATTGCACCCAACATCACCTAAGTTGTGTTATGTTGTTCAAACAGCTACGTCACAGTTACAGTAAATCCACGAGCTGCCGGTTGTCATTAGAACAGGTTAGATGTGGAAACTTTTGAAGGTTATTGTAACAATCTTGATGATTAGCTTCCCTAACTGCAGTGGACAATAATATATACCTTAAGCATATCCTCTCATAATACTATATGGGATTGTCATTCTTTCACTCTTTGACATAATGTGTTATAGAGATTAATGTGATTCCATATAGAAATTGTATTGTCTTACCATCTTTTCAAATGCTTTCACTCACCTTTGTTGCTATTCCAAGAAAAACAAAGGTTCAATTTCAAATAGTTGAAAGAAGCAAAACTGAGATCATAACTAAAAACAGAATAGTAAAGAGACTTTGCCGATTGTGCACGAGCTTTTAGAGTCTCTTTTTTTTAACCTAGCCTCTTGTATCTTGCTTTCCAAAAGATACAGAAAAAATAAAGCAGTAAAATCACTAACATAAACTGTCAAGTTACAAGAGGGACAGATTCGACAGAACTCAAGGAAATATATGACAAATTTAACAAACAGAATGAACCTTGATGATTCAACCAACATCCTCATGCATCGCATTATTCTCTTTGTTTCGTGAGGATTATCTTAACATCTACTAGTCACAAGATATGAAGTTCAAATAAATATTAACCTTAACAATAATAGTTCATTCACAAAGGCATTAATCTAAGAATTGTACGATACATCATTTGTCATTGGAACATGCAGAAATAAGTCATGCATCAAAAAATATCACGGTTTTGCCTATAATAGTGGCAAAACCAACAATATTTGCTAGACGTGCCAGAGTGCATTATCTGAAGTGACAGTGATGCACTGGTTAAAGATGATTCAAACTAAAGATTTGATGGCATAAAATTTATAAAGGGATTAAACATAATTTACATTGCACATTCCATCAGTCTAGGTTTTCTGTTTCTTTCCTCCTTTAGTTGAACAAGGAAGACTTAAGTACAAACATAGGCGGACTAGAAAACTTTATGTCAGGTTCAAATAAAAATGTTATGTGGGCAGTGTATTGAACCAGACAGCTTTATTTTTCAATGGTTGAACAATAACAGCGAAATACACCAACATCACCTAAGTTGTGTTTGTGTTCAAAAAGCTACGTCACAGTTACAGTAAATCCACGAGCTGGCGGTTGTCATTAGAACAGGTAGATGTGGAAACTTTGAAGGTTATTGTAACAATCTTGATGATTAGCTTCCCTAACTGCAGTGGACAATAATATTACCTTAAGCATATCCTCATAATACTATATGGGATTGTCATTTCACTCTTTGACATAATGTGTCATAGAGATTAATGTGATTCCATATAGCAAATTGTATTGTCTTACCATCTTTTCAATGCTTTCACTCACCTTGTTGCTATTCCAAGAAAAACAAAGGTTCAATTTCAAATAGTTGAAAGAAGCAAAAACTGAGATCATAACTAAAAACAGAATAGTAAAGAGACTTGCCGATTGTGCACGAGCTTTTAGAGTCTCTTTTTTAACCTAGCCTCTTGTATTGCTTTCCAAAAAGACAAAAATAAAGCAGTAAAATCACTAACATAAACTGTCAAAGTACAAGAGGGACAGATTCGACAGAACTCAAGGAAATATATGACAAATTTAACAAACAGAATGAACCTTGATGATTCAACCAACATCCCCATGCATCGCATTATTCTCTTGTTTCGTGAGGATTATCTTAACATCTACTAGTCACAAGATATGAAGTTCAAATAAATATTAACCTTAACAATAATAGTTCATTCAAAGGCATTAATCTAAGAATTGTACGATACATCATTTGTCATTGGAACATGCAGAAATAAGTCATGCATCAAAAAAATCACGTTTTGCCTATAATAGTGGCAAAAGCCAACAATATTTGCTAGACGTGCCAGAGTGCATTATCTGAAGTGACAGTGATGCAGGGTTAAAGATGATTCAAACTAAAGATTTGATGGCATGAAATTTATAAAGGATTAAAGAATTACATTGCACATTCCATCAGTCTAGGTTTTCTGTTTCTTTCCTCCTTTAGTTGAACAAGGAAGACTTAAGTACAAACATAGGCGGACTAGAGAACTTTATGTCAGGTTTAAATAAAAATGTTATGTGGGCAGTTTATTGAACCATACAGCTTTTTTATTTTTCAATGGTTGAACAATAATACAGCAAAATTGCACCCAACATCACCTAAGTTGTCTTATGTTGTTCAAACAGCTATGTCACAGTTACAGTAAATCCACGAGCTGCCGGTTGTCATTAGAACAGGTTAGATGTGGAAACTTTTGAAGGTTATTGTAACAATCTTGATGATTAGCTTCCCTAACTGCAGTGGACAATAATATATACCTTAAGCATATCCTCTCATAATACTATATGGGATTGTCATTCTTTCACTCTTTGACATAATGTGTCATAGAGATTAATGTGATTCCATATAGCAAATTGTATTGTCTTACTCTTCATATAGATTCTTTATAGTCTAGGGGAACTTGGAGGGTGATCCTTGGTTGTATGAGCTTAAATTGCAAACAAATAAGCATATCCTCTCATAATACCATATGGGATTGTCATTGCTTCACTCTTTGACGTATTGTGGCATAGATGAATGCAATTCCATATAGCAAATTGTATCATCTTACCTCTTTATCTAGACTCTTTATAGTCTAGGAGAACTTGGAAGGTGATCATTAGTTGCATGAACTTAAACCGCAATCTGATAAGTAGGTCTACCTACCTGCTAACTGGCCAACTAGGTTTTATAGCATGGCCCTCTTATGCTCATGGCTACCTTTGCTAGAAATTTGGCACCAACTTAGAGGGTTGACGTCAAGTTGACAGTCAGTCTTACAACTTTGTCAAATCTTATATGGAGCTATCTTATGCTCCATATTCGACCCCATTATGATGGAAGAAGACTTAAATGATGATGAAATTCCAAGGTTAAGATGGTATAGTGCTAAGAAGATAAGCCAAAGTTCTGATAACCAAGTCGAAAATAAAGAAAATAATAATCATTAGCAGACATGAGTTAAAATAACTGATAGATAATGAACTCACCCGAGTATTGGATACAAGATTGTCAACAACACCTTTTTGCTGGTCAAGTGAGCTTTTAAGGAGCTTGTGTTATCCTGAATCATATTGAAAATTGAAGTCGACTGTAACTAAAGATTAATATGTTAAACACTGAAGTAGCCAATGACCTTCTCCTAGAAATATACTGACATATGCAAAAAATTCAAGCTATATACAACCCTTAATATGTACATGAACACTAATTTGCCAACATCACTGGCAACCTGTTGCAGGACACATTACTAAAGGGAACCTAGATGTAATGATGCAGATGATCTCAATCAAGCACATGGATGCAAGAAGCCTAAACAAGATGCTAGATATATGAAGCAAATGTGAAGTGAAGCAGGTAATAATGTGTAGATACAAAACCTAATATGAGGAGGCTATGGCACGCAAACAAATCCACTTAAAATAAGCAATATAATCACTAGCACTAGAGATCTAATAATACGCAACCAAAAAAGTAGCAATGTTCACAGCTGAATCAAGAGACAGTACAGTATGATCAAACTTTGATTGCTTGGTGGAGTAAACCCAAGCAATCAAAATTTCCAAGTCTTTTTCTTGGAAGTAGTTCCTCGGCGCTGTAACCTTCGTGTACAAGGTCCGACAATCAAACACTACTCGATGTTCGGATCTTGATTTTTCGTAGAAGGAATGCAAATGATTAGACATTGGATTTTGGTAGATTTGATGGCCTGATGGAATGCTGGGATTGATTTTGTGAAAGGAAAAGAAGGATTAGGAGATAGTTGTGGATTGTTGGAAGAGCGTTTGGAGCAGCACAATAGGGTAATATTTGCTTGACAGAAAGTAAAAGAAACAATGGATATGCTGGTGGCTTGGCAGTAACGCCAAAAAAGGCTTGGAGGGCTCGCGCCTCGGTAGTAAGCCAAAGAAGGCTAAGGGGCTATATGGGCTGACGGCAGCAGCATAACAAGAAGGAATGTGATTGAGGTTGCAAAGGTGAACAGGAGAGAGCCATGTATAGAGGGAAGACACAACAGAATTAGGGAAAGGGTTTGGGCTTCATACCTACTAATAATTCAATACTGGAAACGGCCGTATGCCTATACCTGTGTTTGTGTTCTGTATTTGTGCAACATAGGTGGCTATCTTGTACCTATTTACGAATGTGCATATCCAGTATTGCTTGGTGTCCTTGTATGTATCCATGTCCGTTTTCGTGCAATATAGCATGCATATCTCAAATGAAATCTCAATTCATTCATCAACAATTCATTAGTTAATACAATCTGAGTATCGTTGAATTGTATCTCATTTCCAGTTGAGTCTAAAAAAGAGGTAATAATAGAGTTGGTAATTTAGTCTCATATCGGGTAGGAGATGGGATCATGAGGTATAGATAATTGGAACTAGTTTAGGCCTTACATGAAAATTTTCTTTTAAGGCATATTACTCAGTCCAATATCGCACCTCATGGGCCAACTCTGTTTGGGTCACACCGCGTTTCCAACAAGTGGTATCAGACACCATGGCTACGGGGGCGGTTAGGACGGCTCTAATTGGTTTGAGACAGATTGTACTGAACGTTCATGCGTATAATCGAATTATACGGATGTCTGAAGGCAGATTAGATCTAAGGTGGAGTAGGAGCATCCTCTATAAGGTGATATGAAGGCGGATTAGATCTAAGGTTAGAGACAACTACACGAATTGTCTTTAGAGGTGGGTCTGATGCACCCAAGGTGGAGCAAGACGTCGTGGTTCGTATACAATGATGGTGTGGATGAACATGTAAGTCTAATTTTGTGGTCGAACGGATCAAAATGGCAATATATTGGATCTCTTGGGTGCTCGGCTGGTGGTAACGAACAAGGGTGCTCGGCTAGCGGGAATGAGGTAAGGTAGTCGGGGTGTACTTGGTTGCTCGGTCTGCGGAAATGAGCTATGGTGGAGATTGTTGGATTGTATCTTGCTTCAGGTTGAGCCTCGAAAAAGGGTGATAAATGGAGTTGGTAATTTAGTCCCACATCGGATAGGAGATGAGATCATGAGGTGTAGATAATTGGAATTTGTTCAGGCCTTATATGAAAATTTTCTTGTATGGGCCTAGTCCAATACCGCACCTCATGGGCCAACTCTGGTTTGGATCACATCGCGTCCCCAATAAGTACATTCTCATTCATAGAATTCTAGACTTGCTATACAAGTAAACAAACAAACTAAAACACTACCCAACTGGCTCAAAACTGAAATAGGTCTAAATAGACTCAAGTGCCTAAACCGAACTCTCAGGTCTCACCATTACCCTATACTAATCACAAACTCCTGTAGAATCCTAGAGGGGGTGAATAGGGTAATAAAATAATTACCAACAATAATAAGTAATTTAAAAGATAATTTAAAGAGAGAGAATCAAACACTCGATGTATCCTGATATCCTTTTGATAGGCACTCCAGTCCCAGAACTCTCTTCGGCTTTAATCCACTATTTTAGTAAATAGTTACAATACGAGCTTTGATCTGAAGACTAGTCAACTTCTTACACACGAGTTTTCCTCCGAAGGCTCGTCAAATTCAAACTTGAGAGAAAAATGTTTCGATCTTCTTGAACACTTGGAAGATCTAAGTTACAACTCTTGAATAATCTAACAATTTAATGGATAACAACTTAAAGCTCTGTAGAGTAATGGTGGAGCTCTTTGGTAGATAAAAAATTTAGGGCTCAAGTGTATTTGTCTTTATAATGAAAGAGGAAGTATATTTATACAAATCCAAAACCATAAAGAGCATTTTGCAACCAGTCGGATTATTCGACAGAAATTCGCAAAAATGCGATGGGTTATCCGACTGAACAGTTACAGCTAGAAATAGAGCAGTTGGATGCATTAATTGCTCTGACAGATGGCCGTTGAATTTGAATTTGAATTATAGCCAGCATGACGTTCGGATTATTCGACGGATTATACCGAAGATCCGCCATATGCTCTGAAAGAGCCAAAATTAGTTGATGTCTCAGTTCGTACCGTCGAATTACAACGGAGATCCACCAGATGATCCGAATGAGCCAACAAATACTTACTGTCTCAGTTCGAATTATCCGACGGAGATCCGTGAAAATCCGTTTGATGATCCGAAAAAGCCAACAAATAGTTGTTGTCTCAGTTCGAATTATCCGACAAAAAATTTCGGAAGACCGACGAATTTTCCTTTCCTTCATAAAAACTAATTTGAATGCTATAGATTTTTAGTTTGTCATCCATGCTAAAGTGTGTACATGATTTTCTAGACACTTACAGATACTTAGAAAGACAGAGGAGATTTTGATCTAGGATTCATTTTGCTTGTCATATGCCTTCTTTGAGTACGATAAAGGATTGCTTTTGTAAGTGTTCGAATCATCTTTTCTTCTAGCTTTGAATGACTTGTTTCTTTCTATAGAGGTTGGAGTCGTATTTCTTCTAGCTTTGAATGACGTGTTTGTTCCTCTAGAATAATATAGCTAAGACAGTACGGAGGTTAATTATAGTCAATATATCAAAAGTAGTGTGCCAACAACTCCTTTAACCCCCTAGAGGAATGTCTGTTGTAGATTAGAATATGCAATGCTAATAGCAACATTTTATGCAAATCTTATAGATATTGCACAACATACTCAACAGACTTACTAGGCCTAAAACTGATTTGTACAAATACAAGGCTAGAGTGTTATGGGTATATAACCTACGATAAGGAGAAAGAGGCTTCTTGGTGATGGAAGGTATACTTGCATCTTGGTATGAACTCTTATGACCCCAAGCAGAATGTACGGTCTGGAAGGAGATAACACCATTTTTTCCATTGAATTTCAATATGTAGGTTTTCTCCTTTTTAGAATGGGTCACGTCGTGATCGTACAACCATGGTCGTCCTAGAAGACGTACTCAATGTTAAAAGAAATAGCACCGAATGTAGTTTGATTACATAGAAAACTGAATAGGATCAAACACCCAAACACTTGTAGCCGACTGTCAAAGTGGTCTTAGATACCCATGTGACCTTATATGGTTGTGTCCTTGTGGGCGTAGCTAAGGCTAAGCTATGTTGCATTAACATAGGAAATGGTGCCCATATGTGTAACATGTATGTGCCCATATCCGTGCCCGTATTCGTGCAGCGTAGGTGTAATTTCCCCTCCCATATTTTTTTAATAATTTAGAGGTAGAAATTTTTTTATCAAATTTCTCAAACCCATTTTATATCCTAAAGCCTATTCCCTAATTTCACATTTAAATTTCCATTCCAAGCTATTTTTTCTTAAAGCCCATTAGTTAGTATCTAAAGTATTAACTAAATCCCTACAACCAATTAAACCCAAACCCAAGTCCTGCAACCAACAAAACCCAAAATCCACTCTTAACTACAAACCCATTAACACACACACCCATACCCAATAAACTATCTTCTTTCCAATATTAACAGCATGTTACTAAAATACATTCAAATCTAACACACACGTCTCCTGCTATTCCCGCGGGAGAACCGTGCAATACCCCTCCCGATGTCGGTTTCTTCTCCTTTCTTCCTCCTTTCCTCTCAATGGCAACATCTATTCCTCCCTATCTATTCTTCCTCCTCAAACTATACTCTCCATTTCCCCATCTCCTCATTCTCCTTCTTCACAAAATCAACCAACCTCGCTTCGTCAGCGGCGACGACGTCGACAACGACGACATAGTCCCGTAGCACCACCACTTACTCGTCTCCTTCTCATGAGCACAACGCACCCTTTCGCCAGCCTTCTCGATGTCTGTGCGAGACATGCGAAGTTTCCGAATCCACCGAGTTATTGACACTTTTGAATTAGAATTCATCACAAGGTACACACATTGGAAGCCCCATACCTTTTCTTTTGTTCCAGCAGTCCTCGAGCTATTAGTACCACTAGGTAGACAACCTAACCATCTCCTAATTCCTATAAATTATTCAGTTTAACTTGTAGAATCGGCAGGTTAATTCTCTACCGAAAATCATAGAAAACCATAAAATTGAATCATGTCAGAATTTATATAGTTTTTTAGAAAGTTTGTATGGGTAGAACTCTCTACTCTTTTGATTAATTCATGAAGCAACTTCACCAGAGCTTAGACCTATAAACCTAGTTTAACCATGCCAAGTTTCATGATATGATTCGAGCTAGAGCTAGTTCAAATCGTCAGCCGAAGTAGGCTACATTAAAATGGCTTTATATAAAAAAATTGAACCAAAATTATTTGGATTTTTCTCAAGTTTGAGCAAGCATAACTTGCTGCTCGTTTAACGAAGTACCACTTGTGCTTCTTGGTTAAATTTTTTATAACACTCCAAGTTACAGAACCTAAATCAACTTATAAATAGATAAAAATTAGAGCCAAAGTTGGCTCTATAAATAGTTTAATACTTAGAATTTCCTAGAATAGGGGTCCGTCCCGACAAATCGGACCACCCTGACTCGAACCGATTGCACCAAAGGCGCGTACGGTCTACCCCAACATGTGAGATTTGATCGAATTCAAATTAGTTGTGTGCGCGACAAATTTGGCCCGTATCCATCAAAAATTACCACATCAAGGTTTTTAGAAAATTATAATTACTTTATGTGCGCTTGTCGTGTCGCGACAAAACTTGCGCTATAGAATCGCAATATTTGACTTGTCATGTGAGCCAAGTTTCATCCAATTATGAGATTGTGACCAGATCTTAGTTTTACGGGCCCACGATCTGATTCGACGGGCGATTTTGAGATCAGCTCAACAAAATCCAATTCTGGACATAACATTGGGTCCATATCGTCATTCTGGTTTCGTAAGCTTATAATTTGTTGAATTTAGAAAACTTAGGTTCTTGCACATTTTTTGGTGGAAAGTAGGCCACCAGCGGACCTCGTTTGACCTGAAACTGTCATTTTTGTTCCTGTGTCCAAATTGGACTTATGGGTAGGCTTTCTTAGCTATCTCGCTAATTTTGGACACGTTGGTGATGTTTGTTTCAGTATCCAGAGTTGTTCATTCCGTTTTCACTTTTCGTGTTGCTCCTGACTTGACGAATTCGCTACCCGAACATTGTCTTGACTCTTCTCGACCCTAGGCATGTATACCTTGCAATGATTACTGTCTAATTATATTTATTACAGCATGTTACATGTTTGTTACTCTTTTGCTTTAGTACTTATGATATACTGAGCGTCCAAGCTAGACTTGGGTACGATTGACGGAGTTCGTCGATTCACTTGCTTTTTATTTCTTTTATGCATGTTGACTTAGTTGCAAGATTAGTATCCTATTGTAAACCCCCATTAAAAAAATTTAATCTCATGTAGATTTAAAATTTTCTTTATTATTATTATTGATATTGTTTTGATTTTTAGTATTGTACACACACACACCCACACACACACACACACACACACCACACTCTCTCTCTCCTCTCTCTCTCTCTCTCTCTCTCTATTACCCCATGTATTATTTTTTAATCATTAATCTAAATTATTGCTAACTAGTTAGATGGGCCATTTTATCTTAAGTAAATAATATTTAATTATAGCTATAATTCCTTGTAATTCTTTAATAACCAAAACAAATTCCATGGACCTAATGCCTAACTGATAATAATGGGCCTTAGGCCTCACCCAACCAATAATACTTCCTTTAGCCTAAATGATGTGAGCATTTAATAAGCCCCAAAATCTTTGTAGAAGCAACTTCCTAACAGCTATATTTAAATGTATATGTGTCTATATACATATGTTATATTTGTTCATTATCTTTATATGCTTATGTCATTGTACACATGCAAAGTTTATATGTATGTTTATATATGTAAGTATTAAACGTATATGCATTGTTACTTATACATATCATGTATATAGTTGTAAATAATTATTTCATATATTTATATGTTAATTACAAATAGATATACATAATTATATATATTATATGTGTGTTTATATGTGTATGCATTTATATTGGTATATGTTACTTCTACATAAACATATAGGTATATATCTACGTATATAGCTATGCATATATATACCTATGATATAGGTAATCCAATATTTTACTTAAGTCAAGCTTGGCCCACCAACTAGACCCGAATCCCTTTTGTGCCCAAACCCGTTCTCTCAATTCCCACCTTCCCTACCTATATAACCCTACAGTATACTACACCAATAGCAACAAGAAATGAACCCTAGCCACAATTCCTTCCACGCAACGAACTTCTTCTCTCCCACTCCTTTTTTTCTCTTCTCCATGATATTATGATTTTTTTTTTCTAATGGAAACTAGATCACTCCACTTACTACCCTTATTTTCTCAAATATATATAAAATATTTTTCTCTACACTATTTCTCCTCGCTTGAATGGTGCAACTACACCCTCAACTACTCCTCACCCTCCTCTTATACTTGCTCACCATCACCACCATCCCATTATTCCACACAATATTGTTCATGCAAACTCTTTCTCCTTCTTGTTTTCCATCACTTACACCACCACTACTACTCAGTCTTCTCTCGGACCCCTCTCGATTTTCGTCTCCTTGACCGGGGGCAGACCTTTTCACCACCATTATAGGGGTCATCCCAGTTCTTGTGCCGACCGAGAAATTGCTGCATCGAGCATCGCTTTCACCCCAGATCCATACAACGTCGAAACCTTATCGTCTACCGCCATGCCGAGACGTTTTGATAATGCACTGTCCTAGCCGAGCTCAACCTCCACCACACGCTATGACCACCCGCTTCTTTCCGACTCATCACATACCCCTCAACCCACATTCTCCAGTACGGGGCACCAGTCAACCACAAGTTTGACAACTCAGCACCATCAAATTCGCCGGCAACCATAGACAACAATCTGTTGACGTGAACCCGAGCTACCCCTCCTTCTAGGTGAGTTTATCTCCCTTCCTTTCTTAGTCTATTGCCAACAGAAATTAGAATATTTAAAAGGAGATTGCATGGAATCTACTCATCTCTAAGTATATGGGTGTAGGTTTTATAGAAGAGTTTTGTAAAAAAAAAAAAAGGAAAACAAAGAAGAATTGAAATTAGTCACATGAAATGAATCGACTCGACTCTAAATATATGGGTGGGTTCTCCATACTGAGGACATTTTTAGGCACATGAACAAGCTAGATAGCTAGCTTGCTAGCATTCACTACTTTCAGCCATCCAGCATAGCATAATAAAAAAGGAATACCATTTATAACCCCCTTTGTTGCCTATATATAATTTTTTTTTTTTTTTTTTTTTGGGGGGGGGGGGCTCGAACCCAGCCCATCCCTAGGGGAGCCAACCCTCCTAACCACAAGAGCTAGGCCCGCCGGACGTGTTGCCTATATATATATATATATATTATATATATATATATATATATATATATATAGATCACTTGCCTATATATATATATCTATATATTATATATATATATATATATATATATTGCTATTTATATGTGTTAAATATATGGTAATTACATTATTGTATTATATATATAATGGTTTACTATACAGAGGTTAGAAATAGTTATAAATATATGATATACTTTCTGTTATAAACAAAAGATATATATATATAATATATATATATATTATATATATATATATATATATATATATATATATATAACGTCGAGATAGATATATATATATATATTATATATATATATATATATATATATATATATATATATAATATATATATATATATATATATATATATATATATGTTACCCAAAGTTGCTATAATATATATAATATATATATATATATATATATATATATATATATATATATATTATATCGACGTTATATATATATATATATATATATATATATTATATATATATTATATATATATATCTATATATATATATTTTATATATATGTTTGCCATTGATTGTAAAAGTACAGAACAGTTTTATGGGAGGACTGGACTTAGACTCACAATACAAACTCGCTTATACAAAGAAGCCTAGGGACGAAAACCTAGGTACAGCAATCTAAGTACAATTGTTTATTTTAGATTCTGGAGGGTGACGATAGAGGCTCGGGAAAGCGACGGCCGCTCTGCCTTACTCCTTGGACGATCGGTATGCAGTCTTGGCTCGGAGAAGATCTACTTGGCGTGGACGAAGAAATGCTCTTCTTGCTCCCTCGTGTTGCTCCCCTGGCTTCTCTCTCTCTGTGGTTATCGAAAAGAGGGGAACTCTCTGTATATCTGTCTTTTTTTTTTTTTTTATTCTTTTGTTGCCCGTGGTCTCTTTGCAAGGGAATGATGCTGGCTATTTGTAGGAGTGGGTTGTGATCATTAGGGTTTGCTAATGATCATTTGTTTGGAATGTCGGTGCTCCTCCAATCTATCTGAACCCTTGATCCTGATTACAATAAATCTAGGCCATTAATGCTGATAGCACCGTATCTTGTGAGCAATTAATGCTAACTGCTTTAAATTTTCATGATTGATTATGCCAATGTCCGATTGCTCGCCACATGTCCCATTAGCTTGATAATAAATGATATGCCCTGATCTTAGTAATTATGACGATGATGTCAAATATACTTGTTGGGATTCGGTTAAATCCTTGATTGATCCGATGCCACGTGTTTTAATTGTGGGTCCTACCAGAGCCGCATAGGATGGGCAACACTTGAACCGCAGGGAGATACTCTTCGTGAGCCGCATAGGACAATGCTTCATCGAGCCGCAGAGAACGAACTCTCAATGAGCCGCATATGGTCTTTGCGAGCCGCATGAGCTATCGTTGTATTGAGCCGCAGGGGCTGAGCTCTCAGTGGGCCGCATATGGCTGATTTTGCTAGTCTATAGGGTGACTTCTCAGTGAGCCGCATGAAGCTGTTCTCTATTTAAGCCGCATGAGATTTGCCACGTGACAACCTAAGATTTCTGACGGATCGGGTCAGAGATCTTCCTCTTTTTCCGAAGAGTCTGTCATTATGGCAGAGCCATTATGACACTTTATGCCAGAGCCGTCACAGTCGTCAAATCGTGTCAGAGCATTAAATGAGGCCACTATTCAAAGGGCCAGCTGTAGGAAAGGATCACAAGGGGACACGTGGCATCGATCGAGCCGCATATTTCTGCTGAACTGCATACACTCTCGAGCCGCATGAGACTGAGAGTCTTCCTTTGAACCGTATAAGACGGCTCTCATATGAGCCGCATGGACTTCGTATCCGGAGCCGCACGGACCATTATTCTGATATTTTCCATGCTTCTACAGGACCCCCTTCAAAGTTTTCAATTTGCAAAATTGAAACCTTGAATAAGAAGCATGGTCCCGTTCATGCCGCATAAGTGTCCCAGCCGCATAGATTCATCTGTCCGCATATGCTCTTTGCCATGTGTCCTGATCACGTATGCA
>JANAVB010002794.1:16237721-16240221 GCA_029216955.1 Iris pallida
ATCTCGTCTACAGACTTGACCAAGGCGTGCAGTATGGCTTCCAAAGTGTCGATGCGTTGGCGATCACTGGAGCCACCTTGATTGTTGTCCGTCATGAATACCGTCCTTACGTGAGGAGTGACGGAAGGGACGGTGGAGGGTGCGCCCTCCGAGTCGTACCCATGCATCGAGAAATCATCGGGGTAGGGGGAATATTCTCTTCGGGTCGGACTCAGAAGGAACAGTACCCCCAGCTTCGGAGATTGCTTCATCTTGAGAGTCACGGATGTCCTCGGGGACATCAGCATCTGTTGCACTGACGGGAGAGTTGTTTCTCCGGGCTCATCTCCCTGAAACATCGGATTGTCGTGGATGTTGGGGGGTGCTACCCAGCTCCCTCGACCTCAGCGGGCGGACGATGAATCTCCCATTGCAGCAGATTTTGTCTTCGAAAGGGTGTGTTGGTATACTCCGGTGGAGGGCAAACCGTTTAGCCGACAATTTCTTAGCTGTAGTGGTTGATATTTTTGGGCTGGAGATGCTTGTCTTCTTCCCTTTCCCCTCGGCGGGGACTTTCTGTACAGAATTGCAGGAGGCAATAGGAGGTGCTTCGTCCTTCGAGCTCGGATGCTGTAATCTTTGGAAGACGGACGGCCGATCTTCCGTCACTGCCGTGTTATTGCAGCAGCAGTTGACGATGATCCGGGTGCAGTGATGTCCATGTGAGGACTCTTTGCACGCCGAGGCCCCTTCTCTTTACTTGTGTTTGTGGAGGACAGCCTCACGCAGGTCAGAGGAACCACTTTGTCCATTTGCCGCTGGGGACTGGACTTGAGCGGTTCTATACAACTTCCCATCAGAGGCCCGCGTGATAATCAGCGGGACGCCCCGATAGTCAGAGGTTGGGGCAGCTGTCTGGGCTTGATGAGCCCGCGCTGCCCTGGACTTCTTCTTCTTAGCACCTGTGGGTGCATAATAAGAAGAGTCCAAGTTGAATACCACAGAGTCTGGAGAATCATCAGGGTTCGGACCGTACGAGAGACGGTCGAAAACTGATCGAGAGGAGCATGGAGCGGATGCTATGAGGCTGGGATTGGAAACCGTGCAAGCTGTCTGCATGCGGTTGTCTTCTGTCGTCGGCTGAGTTCTTATGCGGCTAGGAGTCACGACCGTGCAGGCTGGCCGCATGCGGTTGGCATTTGTGGCCGCATGGGTTTTCTGCAAACGATTGACTTTAATAGCCGCATGAGTCTCATCCATGCGGTTGGCCACTGTAGCCGCATAAGTTATGCGGCTAACAGATATGGCCGCATGAGTTTTCTTCGTACGGTTGGCGGATGTAGCCGCATGGGCTTTTTTCCTGTGGCTAATACCCTTCTGCGGCTCGGAACGCGCAGAGTTCCTCTTTGCCCCTGCAAGTCCAGCATCATAGTATTTTCTTCTGCCGAACTTGGGGACAGCAGAGTTGTCTACGGTCTGAAGTGGGGCCGCAGGAGAGTCCTTCTCGTCGTCTTGAGCGACAGAGGGTATCCCATCGAGGGCTTGAGGAGGAGTAAATGATTTTGGCCTCCACTCTTTGCGAGCCTTCGCGGTACGGGTGCGCTTCTGGACCGGGCCAGCACTGCCTTCAGAGAGCATCTCTTCGAACGCCTGTTGGTCGAAGCGGACGACTATCTTCTGTTGTGTGGAGCCAAGTTTGGCTGCATCCGATTGTGTCACCAACTCCTCAGCCATGGAGAAGTTAGTCCCCAGCAGAGTCGCCATCGTATTTGCCATTGATTGTAAAAGTACAGAACAATTTTATGGAAGGACTGGACTTAGACTCACAATACAAACTCGCTTGTACAAAGAAAGCCTAGGGACGAAAACCTAGGTACAAAATCTAAGTACAATTGTTTATTTTAGATTCTGGGGGGTGACGATAGAGGCTCGGGAAAGCGACGGCCGCTCTGCCTTACTCCTTGGACGATCGGTATGCAGTCTTGGCTCGGAGAAGATCTGCTTGGCGTGGACGAAGAAATGCCCTTCTTGCTCTCCTCGTGTTGCTCCCCTGGCTTCTCTCTCTCTGTGGTTATCGAAAAGAGGGGAACTCTCTCTGTATATCTGTCTCTCTCTTTTTTTTATTCTTTTGTTGCCCGTGGTCTCTTTGCAAGGGAATGATGCTGGATATTTATAGGAGTGGGGTGTGATCATTAGGGTTTGCTAATGATCATTTGTTTGGAATGTCGGCGCTCCTTCAATCTATCTGAACCCTTGATCCTGATTACAATAAATCTAGGCCATTAATGCGGATAGCACCGTATCTTGTGAGCAATTAATGCTAACTGCTTTAAATCCTCATGATTGATTATGCCAATGTCCGATTGCTCGCCACATGTCCCATTAGCTTGATAATAAATGATATGCCCAGATCTTAGTAATTATGACGATGATGTCAAATATACTTGTTGGGATTCGGTTAAATCCTTGATTGATCCGATGCCACGTATTTTAATTGTGGGTCCTGCCAGAGCCGCATAGG